>JAWQFJ010001607.1:35797-41419 GCA_034096865.1 Theodoxus fluviatilis
CTATCTCTACTTTTCAAGTGCTTCGCTTCCTGTGCCTTAGATCCATTCCTAAATAACAGTTTTGAAATAAAAATGGCTTGCAATACAATGTTTCTCTGCAACATTAAGCATGCTTTCTGAACGTGCTGGGTTTTTCTGGAACAAGAAAGTTCCTTGTGTGGTGACGGTGTAATGGTAAGGGAAAACCACTTCCAGAGGATAAGGAGTATCTTCATTTCCTTACTGTCTTCTTCTTCAAAACGGAGAATGAGTCTTCTCTCTTTTGAGGCCAAGACTTAACAAACAAGTCATTCCACTTCACACTGTTCACACGCGATAACGTGATTTTGTGTTTTTAAAATTAAAAATCGTACCATTCTGCTGGTAATTCTACAATCCAGTTATCCACGTTAACAGGATATCACATTTCCAGAAAAGATTGAATGGCAATATAATGGAAGTCAATGACACATCCTCTGGAAAAGCAGATTTTGTTGGGGGAAAATAAGAGAGAGAAAAGGTTATCCCTCCAGGTTTACTGGAGGTCCTCACAGCTTTATCTGTCTGTCTGTGTGTGTGTCTGTGTGTCAGTCTGTGAGTATCGCGACTTAAAGGTTGATATCTCAAAAACTACTGGACGGATTTTCTTGACATTTTGCACACTTACTGGAAGTTAGGTCCGATTGAATGTATCAAATTTTCAGATTCGAGGTTTGAAAAAAAGTTACTTTTTGTACGTTTTGGTGTTGCAAAGAAGGCAAGGGACGGAACTCTGTCCCGACTCAAGGGAAGTTTTGGCATGTGTGATGTGATCATTTGACGCCGAATAACGTGACGTAATTTCGAGGAGATTGGACATTGGTGAAGGATAAAGAAGGATTTTTTTATCCCTCCAGGTTTACTGGAAGTCCTCACAGCTTTATGGATTAGCTCACTTGGTAGCGCATCGAATATTTTTTGTCGCTGGGACATGCTTGGTTGTAGAGGATGCGCGTACAGGTTCGAATCCGCACACAAGCTTCTTCTTTTTTAAAATCTGTGTATGGTATTCGAGAGAGAGAGAGAGAGAGAGAGAGAGAGAGAGAGAGAGAGAGAGAGAGAGAGAGAGAGAGAGAGAGAAAGAGCCACCCCACCCGTTGTTGTACACGTGAGAGGTTGCGGGTTCGAACCTTACTTTTTCCCCCCTCTTTTCTCGAGAAGTTGCGGGTTCGAACCCGATCTTTTAAAAAAAAAATAATGCCAAAACCTGGAGGTTCAGCGCCAGCGGTTTTTATCCCTCCAGGTTTACTGGAGGTCCTACAGACTTTATCCCTCCAGGTTAACTGGAGGTCCTACAGACTTTATCTGTCTGTCTGTCTGTCTGTCCCGACTTAACGGCTTATATCTCAAAAACTACTGGACGGATTTCCTTGAGATTTTGCACACTTACTGGAAGTTAGGTCCGATTGAATGTATCAAATTTTCAGAATCGAGGCTTGAAGAGAAAGTGGTTTTTTAAGGTCGTACACTCCAGAGCGCCTCCCCAAATACTCGATTCATGGAATGGCGAAATTGCGTAATGTGTGACGTCATCAACAACGTGACGTCATTTGCGAGTAGAGTTTTGATAAGGATGAATTTTGAGAACATTGGTGAAAGGATAAAGAAGGATTTTTTACGATGCAAGTGGTCAATTGATGGAATGGCGACCCACTCCACAGCCACGTCTCTTTCTCGCTGTATCTCGCGTGGTAACAGATGCGCAGACGGCAAAATGGCTTCCGAATGAACGCCGACTAACTCGTTGCATTGTAATATTCTGGACAGCATTTGTGTCTCATTTTTGCCAGACAGTGAGAAGATTTCTCAGACTGTGATAGACAGGGGTATGAATAAATACTATTCATGTTATTTAGACGAAATTAAGATCTATTAGCAAGCGGATTAAACGGTGGAGGTGACAGCTCGGTGCTTCAGATCAATGTGGAAAAATTTAAGCAGCACATTATGTATCGACTTTCTTTCGATCTTGACGCTGCTAAGCAGAAGATGAACCATCCTCATTGCTCGTGCAAGGCTGGGTAAGTGTTGTTGGGTTTTTAATCATGTATCTGTTACGTGTTTGATGGAGTAAGCTAAGCTCGTATTCCAAAATTTTATAACCTACACTTGAAGTGTTGTGTGTGGAGCCAAAAAGCTTCCGCAACTGTCCTTCGCACTGACTGTCCTATGCACGGACTGTCCTTTGCATTAACTGTCCTTCACACTGACTGTTCTATGCACTGACTGTCCGATGCACTGACTGTCCTATGCACTTTCACACTGACCAGTGCACAGAATGACCGGCATGTGTCCGAAGCACTGGTGAGCGCGACATGTCAGTGTGAAGGACAGTTAATGCAAAGGACGGTCAGTGCAAAGGACAGTCCGTGCATAGGACAGTCAGTGCGAAGGACAGTTGCGCAAGCTTTTTGGCTCCACACACAACACTTCAAGAGTAGGTTCTACAATTTTGGAATGCGAGCTTAGGTTACTCCATCAAATCAAACACGTAACAGATAAATGATTAAAAAAAACACTTATACAGCCTTGCACGAGCAATGAGCAGTAATGTTAAATTTCAAATGCAGATCTGAGACTCACCCCCGCACAGACTCCTTTGCTTTTATTCAGCCGGTTGAGATTTAGCTGCTCGTGTGGCCACGGAAAAGAACGTTATAAATGCTTTACAAGCACTCCGCCACATCAATTCTCTCTCAGCTGGTAGAGCGTTAGACTCTTGGTCATGCATGACCAGGTTCGATTCTGCGCTGAAACTTTTTTTTCTCTCTTTTTTTCGAGAGGTTGTGGGTTCAAACCCGACCTGGTTTTTTATGTTTGTGTGTGTGTGTGTGTGTGTGTGTGTGTGTGTGTGTGTGTGTGTGTGTGTGTGTGTGTGTGTGTGTGTGTGTGTGTGTGTGTGTGTGTTTTCCCCCTCTTTTCTCGAGAGCTTGCGGGTTCGAACCCGATTAAAAAAAAAAAATTAATGCCAAAACCTGGAGGTTCAGCGCCAGCGGTTTTTATCTGTCTGTGTGTCTGTGTGTCTGTCTGTCTGTCCCGACTTCACAGCTGATCTCAAAAACTACTGGACGAATTTCCTTGACATTTTGCACACTAACTGGAAGTTAGGTCCGATTGAATGTATCAAATTTTCAGAATCGAGGCTTGAAAAGAAAGTGGTTTTGTAAGGTCGTAAACTCGAAAGAACCTCCCTAAAAACTCGATTGATGGAATGGAGAAATTGCAAATGTGTGACGTCATCAATACCGTGACGTAATTTATTGTGTGTGTGTGTGTGTGTGTGTGTGTGTGTGTGTGTATGTCTCTCTGTCCCTTCTTAACGGCTGATTTCTCAAAAACTACTGGACGGATTTCCTTGGCATTTTGCACACTTACTGGAAGTTAGGTCCGATTGAATGTATCAAAGTTTCAGAATCGAGGCTTGAAAAGAAAGTGATTTATTTAGGTCGTAAACTCGAACCCCCCCCCCTCCCCCTCAAAATCGATTGATGGAATGGCGAAATCTCCCTCCACGGCCACGCCCCTTTCTCGCTATAGCTGGCGTGATAACACATGCAGGCGGGAAAAGGCTTACACCTGAACGCAGACTGACTCGTTGCGTTGTATTCCGGACAGCATTTGTGTCTCATTTTTGCCAGACAGTGAGAAGATTTCTCAGACTGTGATAGAGTGCACACGGTTAGTTGTTCATTTTGATTTGTCTCCATCATATGCTTTGCGCTGTTTCCCGCTCTTTGAGTTTATTGTACTTGGGTACTGGCGTAGTGGATAGCACTTTCGGTAATTTTCACGCTACTAGCGCGGAGATTGTGTCAAATAAATCCAAACTGCTTATTCATTTCAAATTATTTTTAAATATGGAAATACGTTGAAAGCAATTATTTAGTTCCCCTTTTTGTTTGCTGTTTTTTCAGTTTCACCACTACAGCACTATGACATGCAAGATGACGATAGCGTCCATGACGTTCTGCAAATAAATGATCTGACCCAGATTATTGGTGCGACGTGCTTGTATGATGTGCTCGGTGACACTCTCCGTACTCTCATCCCGTATATATGTTGAGAACAAAGGCAGAACACGTACTATAAACATGGCAATAGTCTGGCATAGTTGTGCGGTGAAAGAGAGAAAACGAGTGTCGTGGAATCAAAATTCGTAACAGTGTAATTTTTGTTAATATTCACAAATTCACATTGATACAAGTGGCTCGAAATAAATCTTTCGCACACTGCGCAGTTCGCATAGCAGCCATAATAAATTATAAAGTAAAGAGAAAAAACCACCACCACACAGAGAGAGAAAAAAGGACATGCAACTGAATGATGCAGCCGTCATAAGAAATGGTGACAGATATGAGATCTGGAATGGAAGACGGGTCACGGCCAAGGAGTACTCTATCATAGGAGATGCACCACAGATTTCCAGCCTGTGCTAGCAGAGGCCAGTCTTATCGCTGATACTACTTGTCTCGCGACGACTGACCCGCGGATGAATCTTTGCTTAGTTGAAATCAGTATTTTCGATATTGATATGAAGTTTAAAGACCATTAAAACATGATTTTGAAACACGTTTTGTTATAATTTGTCACCTATTTTGTTGATTTGATGATTTTGTTTGTTTAAAACGCCCACTCTGTTATATAGCGCATGTATCAGGAACCAGACGTAAGCATTATTGTTGATGGCTGCAGTTTTGAATTGAATTGTTTATATATTGCTTTCTGTGGATTTATGGATACTTAAACAGTGTTTTTTTAATTCTGGGATGTTTGCTACAGATCTTATGTATGTTGTATGGATAGAAAATGGTGAATAAGTGTGGTATTGTAGGGTGTAACGGGAACTACAACAAGAACAACAAGTGCCGTGTGTTCAAACTTCCAACTGATGCAGCCGAGAGACACAGACTTGGATTAATGTACTGCCTCCACGTAAAGATTTTGTGATCGACCCTGACAAGTTCTTCATTTGTGAGAGGCACTGGAGCGAAGGCTACGAAGTTCATATGTTTCCTGGAGGTCGCACACGACCTCGGCATCCGCTGAGTGTCTTCCCTCAAATCCCAAAATCGTGCATGCCAACGCCGAAAGCTCAACCAAGATCCACGGATGTTACAAACGTTGAAGCAAGGCAACTGGAACATTTTAGGAAAGTGGATGGAATTGAAACCTTCGCAAGTTTTAATCCTGAGAAAACTCTGAGAAAAACATACAAAGACGTGATCATTACAAGATCCGAAAAACATTTTGTGTGTGTCTTCATGAAAGAGGCTTTTAGTGAAGCAAATATTTCTGTTATTGTTGAAAACAGATAGAATCTGACTTGCCCTGTAACTCTCAAAGCGTTCAAAAACGGAATCAGAGTGCCTCTTGGAAATTTTCTCCATCCTAACAATAGGTTCAATTCCTACTAGGTAATAAATGTGTGTGTGTGTGTGTGTGTGTGTGTCTGATGGTACGTGTGAGTATACATACATGTGTGCTACTGTGTATGGTTCAATCAGAGTGGGTGTTTGTTTTGACAATGTATGTGCCGTTTGAGTGTGTCATTTCATATGGGTTAATCACTTAATGATTTTATGTGCGCACACACGCGCATGTGTG
>JAWQFJ010001607.1:41429-51429 GCA_034096865.1 Theodoxus fluviatilis
TCTGCTGAATGAATTGAGTAACGCCTCGTTGATTACAGTAGGCTGATCTGCTGAATGAATTGAGTAGCGCCTCGTTGATTACAGTAGGCTGATCTGCTGAATGAATTGAGTAACGCCTCGTTGATTACAGTAGGCTGATCTGCTGAATGAATTGAGTAACGCCTCGTTGATTACAGTAGGCTGATCTGCTGAATGAATTGAGTAACGCCTCGTTGATTACAGTAGGCTGATCTGCTGAATGAATTGAGTAACGCCTCGTTGATTACAGTAGGCTGATCTGCTGAATGAATTGAGTAGCGCCTCGTTGATTACAGTAGGCTGATCTGCTGAATGAATTGAGTAACGCCTCGTTGATTACAGTAGGCTGATCTGCTGAATGAATTGAGTAACGCCTCGTTGATTACAGTAGGCTGATCTGCTGAATGAATTGAGTAACGCCTCGTTGATTACAGTAGGCTGATCTGCTGAATGAATTGAGTAACGCCTCGTTGATTACAGTAGGCTGATCTGCTGAATGAATTGAGTAACGCCTCGTTGATTACAGTAGGCTGATCTGCTGAATGAATTGAGTAACGCCTCGTTGATTACAGTAGGCTGATCTGCTGAATGAATTGAGTAGCGCCTCGTTGATTACAGTAGGCTGATCTGCTGAATGAATTGAGTAACGCCTCGTTGATTACAGTAGGCTGATCTGCTGAATGAATTGAGTAACGCCTCGTTGATTACAGTAGGCTGATCTGCTGAATGAATTGAGTAGCGCCTCGTTGATTACAGTAGGCTGATCTGCTGAATGAATTGAGTAACGCCTCGTTGATTACAGTAGGCTGATCTGCTGAATGAATTGAGTAACGCCTCGTTGATTACAGTAGGCTGATCTGCTGAATGAATTGAGTAACGCCTCGTTGATTACAGTAGGCTGATCTGCTGAATGAATTGAGTAACGCCTCGTTGATTACAGTAGGCTGATCTGCTGAATGAATTGAGTAACGCCTCGTTGATTACAGTAGGCTGATCTGCTGAATGAATTGAGTAACGCCTCGTTGATTACAGTAGGCTGATCTGCTGAATGAATTGAGTAGCGCCTCGTTGATTACAGTAGGCTGATCTGCTGAATGAATTGAGTAACGCCTCGTTGATTACAGTAGGCTGATCTGCTGAATGAATTGAGTAACGCCTCGTTGATTACAGTAGGCTGATCTGCTGAATGAATTGAGTAGCGCCTCGTTGATTACAGTAGGCTGATCTGCTGAATGAATTGAGTAACGCCTCGTTGATTACAGTAGGCTGATCTGCTGAATGAATTGAGTAACGCCTCGTTGATTACAGTAGGCTGATCTGCTGAATGAATTGAGTAACGCCTCGTTGATTACAGTAGGCTGATCTGCTGAATGAATTGAGTAACGCCTCGTTGATTACAGTAGGCTGATCTGCTGAATGAATTGAGTAACGCCTCGTTGATTACAGTAGGCTGATCTGCTGAATGAATTGAGTAACGCCTCGTTGATTACAGTAGGCTGATCTGCTGAATGAATTGAGTAACGCCTCGTTGATTACAGTAGGCTGATCTGCTGAATGAATTGAGTAACGCCTCGTTGATTACAGTAGGCTGATCTGCTGAATGAATTGAGTAACGCCTCGTTGATTACAGTAGGCTGATCTGCTGAATGAATTGAGTAACGCCTCGTTGATTACAGTAGGCTGATCTGCTGAATGAATTGAGTAACGCCTCGTTGATTACAGTAGGCTGATCTGCTGAATGAATTGAGTAACGCCTCGTTGATTACAGTAGGCTGATCTGCTGAATGAATTGAGTAACGCCTCGTTGATTACAGTAGGCTGATCTGCTGAATGAATTGAGTAACGCCTCGTTGATTACAGTAGGCTGATCTGCTGAATGAATTGAGTAACGCCTCGTTGATTACAGTAGGCTGATCTGCTGAATGAATTGAGTAACGCCTCGTTGATTACAGTAGGCTGATCTGCTGAATGAATTGAGTAACGCCTCGTTGATTACAGTAGGCTGATCTGCTGAATGAATTGAGTAACGCCTCGTTGATTACAGTAGGCTGATCTGCTGAATGAATTGAGTAACGCCTCGTTGATTACAGTAGGCTGATCTGCTGAATGAATTGAGTAACGCCTCGTTGATTACAGTAGGCTGATCTGCTGAATGAATTGAGTAACGCCTCGTTGATTACAGTAGGCTGATCTGCTGAATGAATTGAGTAACGCCTCGTTGATTACAGTAGGCTGATCTGCTGAATGAATTGAGTAACGCCTCGTTGATTACAGTAGGCTGATCTGCTGAATGAATTGAGTAACGCCTCGTTGATTACAGTAGGCTGATCTGCTGAATGAATTGAGTAACGCCTCGTTGATTACAGTAGGCTGATCTGCTGAATGAATTGAGTAACGCCTCGTTGATTACAGTAGGCTGATCTGCTGAATGAATTGAGTAACGCCTCGTTGATTACAGTAGGCTGATCTGCTGAATGAATTGAGTAACGCCTCGTTGATTACAGTAGGCTGATCTGCTGAATGAATTGAGTAACGCCTCGTTGATTACAGTAGGCTGATCTGCTGAATGAATTGAGTAACGCCTCGTTGATTACAGTAGGCTGATCTGCTGAATGAATTGAGTAACGCCTCGTTGATTACAGTAGGCTGATCTGCTGAATGAATTGAGTAACGCCTCGTTGATTACAGTAGGCTGATCTGCTGAATGAATTGAGTAACGCCTCGTTGATTACAGTAGGCTGATCTGCTGAATGAATTGAGTAACGCCTCGTTGATTACAGTAGGCTGATCTGCTGAATGAATTGAGTAACGCCTCGTTGATTACAGTAGGCTGATCTGCTGAATGAATTGAGTAGCGCCTCGTTGATTACAGTAGGCTGATCTGCTGAATGAATTGAGTAACGCCTCGTTGATTACAGTAGGCTGATCTGCTGAATGAATTGAGTAACGCCTCGTTGATTACAGTAGGCTGATCTGCTGAATGAATTGAGTAACGCCTCGTTGATTACAGTAGGCTGATCTGCTGAATGAATTGAGTAACGCCTCGTTGATTACAGTAGGCTGATCTGCTGAATGAATTGAGTAACGCCTCGTTGATTACAGTAGGCTGATCTGCTGAATGAATTGAGTAACGCCTCGTTGATTACAGTAGGCTGATCTGCTGAATGAATTGAGTAACGCCTCGTTGATTACAGTAGGCTGATCTGCTGAATGAATTGAGTAACGCCTCGTTGATTACAGTAGGCTGATCTGCTGAATGAATTGAGTAACGCCTCGTTGATTACAGTAGGCTGATCTGCTGAATGAATTGAGTAACGCCTCGTTGATTACAGTAGGCTGATCTGCTGAATGAATTGAGTAACGCCTCGTTGATTACAGTAGGCTGATCTGCTGAATGAATTGAGTAACGCCTCGTTGATTACAGTAGGCTGATCTGCTGAATGAATTGAGTAACGCCTCGTTGATTACAGTAGGCTGATCTGCTGAATGAATTGAGTAACGCCTCGTTGATTACAGTAGGCTGATCTGCTGAATGAATTGAGTAACGCCTCGTTGATTACAGTAGGCTGATCTGCTGAATGAATTGAGTAACGCCTCGTTGATTACAGTAGGCTGATCTGCTGAATGAATTGAGTAACGCCTCGTTGATTACAGTAGGCTGATCTGCTGAATGAATTGAGTAACGCCTCGTTGATTACAGTAGGCTGATCTGCTGAATGAATTGAGTAACGCCTCGTTGATTACAGTAGGCTGATCTGCTGAATGAATTGAGTAACGCCTCGTTGATTACAGTAGGCTGATCTGCTGAATGAATTGAGTAACGCCTCGTTGATTACAGTAGGCTGATCTGCTGAATGAATTGAGTAACGCCTCGTTGATTACAGTAGGCTGATCTGCTGAATGAATTGAGTAGCGCCTCGTTGATTACAGTAGGCTGATTAGCTCTATGAAGTGAGTCACAACTCGTTGATAACAAGCAGGCTGATCTGCACTGAAAAGTGAGTAGCCCCTCGTTGATTACAAGTTCAAGGAGTTGCAGTTCTTGAAGAATAAACAAAAGAATTGATTATATTTAGAGAGGCTACTTGCCTATCGCAATACATTTTGAGATGATTTTATTCTTCATCCGCCACAGCGATGCTAATAGCCTCTTGTCTACGCCTAAACGTATGATGCAAGCACACGCCAACAATTCTCACAGATGTTGTCACCTAGTGTCGAGTCTTTTTATTGCACATGTGTTGGGATCCATCTACTTAATATTGCACTTCTCAGACTTTCATAGGTAACACACTCTAAGAGCAAATGCTTCTTTTTCATCTACTTCACAGCAGGTACATATCGTAGAAAACAATGGATAGAATTGTTTTAAACGTGTACATTGTTTCTTTTCGTCTGTTTGTTAAAAATGATTCGGAATATCTTAGATTCCGTGTAGAACCTTGTATGAGTCCATGCATTTCTATTATGGTGTGCTTAAGCTGTATATTACATGTTTCTATTGTATTGGCATGTCTATGTATTTCTATTGTGTAAACATGTCTACGGCACACTCCATCTTGATCAGTGTGTTTACACCAGCGTGCACTGTTCGTCTTGAGTGAAGGGCCGACTGTACTTATATCTTGCTGCAGGTATCTAAGTACGAAGGGCTCGGTGTGTGCGCGTAAGCGCGCGTGGCGTGTGTTTAACCGTCAGCAACTGTAAGTCGCTGTGCCTATATACTGTTTTCATTTGCTTTACGTAACGCAATGTCGCACACTTCAGCCTGCTGTACAGTACTCGTGTTACTGTAGGTTAAATCTTAACAAATACTTATTTCTTCCTGACAGCAAATGCCCCAAGTCCTGCGGCTTCCTGGCCTCGTGGAGCTGAACTGTCGCCGTTGGCAAATGAAGAACTCTGAAGACGTCTTTTTCTCGCAACGTAGACTCGAATACATACCTCAAGCCTGTCTTTGTGTGTTTAACTGTGTAATTTATTAAAATATATGCACGGCGTCTGATTTTGACATATCAAAATATCAAAGTTATTACCTTTATCAGCCGCGACTTGCGACTAGCACTTGTTCCCAACCATCTTTCCCTTCAAGGCGCGTCTGCTGCTGTCGTGTCGTGCATCAAAAGAACTGTCGATCCACCATTAAATACGGAATAAATTCTTCCCTTCGAATGTCCTGAGTTTGTCTCTTCAGTCTTAGACACATTATCTGCCATCATCAATCGAATTAAGAACTTGTCTCCGTCACTGCCTCTCTTTCTTTGTCTCTGCCCGTATGTCTCTCTCCCTGCCTGTGTCTGCCACTATCTGTCTTTGTCTCTGTCTGTCTTTGCCTCTGTCTGTCTTTGCCTCTGTCTGTCTTTGTCTCTGTCTGTCTTTGTCACACACACACACACACACACACACACACACACACACACACACACACACACACACACACACACACACACACACACCATTTCACTTCATTTCTCCATGACATAAACATGAAACAAGGCAGATGAAATATCCACGACAATGAAAATCATTTCCGTGATTTACACATCGATCTAGGCATCAATATAAAAGGCATTGTTTTTTGTGTTTTCAGTTCAAAATCCAAGTTGGTAAGCTTCGTAGCAGTGTATATATACATTTGGCTCTATTCACATTATCGAAGTCATTGCACATAAAAGGGGTTTGCACGTAAAGCAAAGCTATTTATGGGAGGACGCCAGGATCTGGGTCGTTCACCGCCGAGGGACAGACCTGCTGGGTGACCTGGCTGAACCAGGAAATTTCCATGGGAAGAAATGGCACTGCGCATGCGGCTGCCCCCCATCAATCTCAAAGGCCAACCCTGTTAATATTCCGGCTTCAAGTGAAGGACAGACCACAGGCCTTTCCCTTCGAGCGGGTATACAAAAAACTTTTCATTTCAATATGTGCGCTCGTTTTCCACTCTTAGTAGCCTACTGTTTTCTCTTGCAGTCGACTATTGTGGTTCGTGCGCTCGTTTTCCCCATCCATTGTACTGTTTACCTTGCGGGTTTTTTCGTGATTTTCGCACATTTTGAGTCGCTCCTCCCCTCTCATTCCCTTGATTTCTGTCCCTCTTATCATCCCCTTGCCTGACTACGAGCCTAGTTGGCTTCTTTTTGCACTCAGGTGCGCAGTTCAGTGGTCATGACATCTCGCCTGCCGCTCGAGGGCTTCTGGGCTGCGGTGTCTTCGGTTGTGGGTGACTGAAGCCTCGGCCCGTGGGTTGCCTTTCGGTCGAGATGTCTCTGCTCTCCTCCTCTGACACTGTGGTCGCTTGTTTGTGCCCTACATCCCACGCTTTGTAGACCATTTTCGGTCATGTTTGGGGGGATTGACAGCAGGGGCCTGGAGGTCCGGTTTTGCAGCTCGGATATCTGGTTTCGTGTTGCTCCTAGCATCCCCCCATGCGGGTGGTGGGTCCGTCTGTCACCCCGCGTACGTCTCCGCACCTAGGCCCACAAGCCTAGTCAGCCTCTGTTTGCACTCAGGTACGCAGTTCAATGGTCACGACATCTCGCCTGCCGCTCTCGGGCCTCTGGGCTGCTGCGTCTTCGGTTGTGGGTGACTGAATCCTCGGCCCGTGGGTTGCCTTTCGGTCGAGATGTCTCTGCTCTCCCCTTCTGACACTGTGGTCGCTTGCTTGTGCCATACAGCCCATGCTTTGTTGACCATTTTCGGTCATGTTTGGGGGGCTTGACTGGAGAGGCTTGGAGGTCCGGTTTTGCAGGCCGGTTGGGGTTCGAGAGTTCACCAGGCGAGGCCAGAGACATCTGACGAACTCAGCGGCTTCCTTCTAGCTGGCCCCCTCTACACGCCCTACACTTCTGCCTGCCATACGTCTGGAGGCCGCCGGAATGTCTCCCACCCTCGGAGCTTCTGCCAACAGGCTAGTGCGGGGACGTCCGCAGAACTCGGCGGCTTCCTCCGAGTTGGCCCCCTCTCCACGCCCCCCTCTTCAGCCTGACGAACGTCGGGGCCAGCCACTTCTGTGGGGAGACGTCCGAGCTTCCGAGCTGGCCCTCTCTATACCATAGATCCTTCAGCCTGCATCCCTTTCCCCCAACCCCCCACCCCCCACCCCGAACCACCAGCTGGGGGCTGCAGAAACCGTCGGGATATTTTTAGCGCGGTTTTGGCTACCCTCCACACCTCCCTTTGTGCCCCTGCGCTAGTTCGGTGAATTGTTTGGACTGTTCTCATGTCTCTTTTCAATCCTTCCCTTGGCAGGCTCCCATGACTTTTGAACTTGGCGGTTGGAGCGGTACGCTACGGCAAGAATTTGTCCCCGTCCCCTCCTCAATTTTACCATCGGAGTACATAATCCACACCATTTCCTAAGCATCCCTTGATCTGCGAAGGGGATCTTTTGACTTGGCTGTCTTTCCTTCGGAACTTCAATGACAAGTTCATGCTTTTGCCCCAACGGTGGTTGACCTCTTCTGTGTAACGCGTGTACACGGACGCTCCTCCCTTGAGTTACTGGGGGGTTCTCGGCAGGCACTTATTTTTGGGGGAGTACACGGATGAGTGGAAACTCCACAGCATTACGCTCCTGGCATTTTCCCCGATCCTGCTTGCTCTCCAAAACTTGGGAGCGCGTTTTTCACCAACTCTTGTTTCGACTGCATGCCGACGACCGGGCTTTAGTGCATATCCGCAACATGCAATCATCCAAGGTTACGACGACCATGTCTCACATTCGCCACTGGGTCCTGTGTGCTTCGGATATAACAGGCTTGTTCAGGCGCAGCTTGTTCCCGGATAGGACATAGTTTGTGGCGGATCCTCTTTCACGCCATCAACTGGGGCCGTCTAACGCACCGCCCCGGACGCCAATTCTGTTCCGTAACCCACACATCACCCCCCACCCTTGACTTCTTGAAGGCATCCGTCAGATCCCCCTCTCCACTCAATTCCTCAACTCAGCCCTCGCTCCGTCCACGCACGCTTCCTACATGCGTAGCTGGGCCCCCTTAACATCCTTCGCAGTTGACTACGGCCGCAGCACGTCCTTACCCATTCCACCTGATCGTCTGGCCGTCTTCATTGCCTTCCTGGTTGCTAAGACCTCTGCTCCCTCTACCATTTCTACCTGCATCTCAGCCATCGGGTACATACATCGCCTCAGTGGCCTGTCTGATCCTTCCGAGACTTTCTACATTCGGTAGCTACTCCACGCTTGCCATAAAGATTCTTCTCCACTGTCCACGCGCTTATCCGATTGGGGGAGATAACCGTCCCCAGCCCTGCTGCCCATAATCCCCACCTCCTCCAGTTTGATCCAATTCTTTTGACGCCCAATCACATGACACTCACATTCCGTTTCTTCAAGCACTCCACCGGTCAACCGTTCACCCGTTCACTCTTACGGTCCATCCCCAGGCACACACCCCTTCGTGCCCCATTGTACAAATGGAGCTTTACCTAACACTACGGGGGCCCTTCCCTGGCCCACTCTTCCAGTCCGTGTCGAGATCCCCAATTCTGCGATCAGAATTTACCTCCCAACTCCAGGCTCTCTTGCTTTCTGTCATCTCGACACTCGCATTTTTAGGAGCATAGTTTCCTCATCAGGGCCGCCTCTACAACAGCACAACAAGGCCTCTTGGATGAACAATTTCACCTGCTTGGCTGCTGGAGATCCTCCGCTTTCCGCCATTACGTCCGGTGCACCTCCAGTGTCTCGGCCTTGCAATGGTTACACCCCCTCGCTCTATGACCGAGTGGGGCTGTTGGGGCTTGCCTTTCCACCTCTCCATTTGGGCGTGGCGCGGACTGCTTGGACGGAAGCTGTCCGCGCTATGGCTCTTGTATCACCCAAATGGAGCGGAACTCGCTCGTTTCCCTCCTTACCATATTAAAAGGAGTCACAGTTGCAGCTTTCAGTTACCAGAACTGAGGCTCGGCTGTGGCCATTCGCAAACGCAGACCCGTTTTACTTATGAATTTTATCTGCATGCCCCTGGATGTCAAATGATTGCGGGCAACATAAAAGGGGTTTGCATGTATGGCAAAGCTATTTATGGGAGGACGCCAGGATTTGGGTCATTCACCACGGAGGGACAGACCTGCTGGGTGACCTGGCTGAACCGGGAAATTTCCATGGGCAGAAATGGCACTGCGCATGCGGCTGCACCCCATCAATCTCAAAGGCCAACCCTGTTATCATTCCGGCTTCAAGCAAAGGACAGACTACAGGCCTTTCCCTTTGAGCGAGTATACAACAAACTTTTCAATTTATTAGCCGCCCTCATGCCCCTCCAGCCACCTTTCGTTCAATGTTCTTTTTCTTGAGAGGATAATTATCGACTTCTGTACTTTTTCCAAACACATACACACACATACCCTTTTTCTGTGCTGTTGTACATTTGGTATTTTCATTGACATGTGTTTGCGGCGTCGTTTCCGAACTGTATTTTTTGGAGCTGCCCCTCTTTTCACGTTTGATTGATGTCCATCGTGCCTCCCCGAGTTTGCTTTCCTGGTACCATTCGAGTGGGTTGTGATGTACATTCTACCCCCCATATGTTCACTTGGCGGCGTCAACTACACTAGTCGACCTTCAACCTTTCCTCTTCGATTACCATCCTGTACATCGAATTACATGACCTCACCTATGTTGCTTTCCATGTACTGAATGGTTACTCGATTGATCGAATCCCTAGTGACTCTGGAAGGGTAGGAGCCAGTTTTCCCATTGGGTTTTTACCGCAGGTCCTTACTTCCTATTTGCCCTTGTATCACCCAAATGGAGCGGAACTCGCTCGCTTCCCTCCTTACCATATTAAAAGGAGTCACAGCTGCAGCTTTCAGTTACCAGAACTGAGGCTCGGCTGTGGCCATTCGCAAACGCAGACCCGTTTTACTTTTGAATTTTCTCTGCATGACCCTGGATGTCAAATTATGGCGGCCAACATAAATATTCTAAACAATCTGTTTTTCGATGAAGATGGATGCACTA
>JAWQFJ010001607.1:53929-73929 GCA_034096865.1 Theodoxus fluviatilis
TCTTTCAAACTTGCAAAATCGTAGCTCAGTACAAATGCAGCAGATTTGCTGGTGGAAAGTTTCCGAGTAAAGTGTTGGTATTCCACATCAGGGATTCTATATGCGATGAAATTTGAGGCGACTTCAGAGGTGACCTCAGATCGAATTCTGCGGAATGTATTCTGAGACAGCAGTTATAGAACTATTCTGGTTAGGACCTTCAATTTTCATAGACTGTACATAATGATCTTCTTCAAACATGAAAAGAAATGTTTCGCCAACACTTTTAGAAATATACTTTTTTAATGTCGTTTTGAGAAAATGATATTTAGATCTGTATTAACGTGGATTTTCGTGCCGCTGTGTATACGGTGGACGTGTCAGTAGCATGGGTGCTGACTGGAGCCGGAACGGTGGAGGACAAGAAACGAAGTAAACGACACGAAAAATTCACAACAGACAAACACAGCTGATCGAGGGTGTGAGGAGTGCCAGGGAAAGCTGCCTCTGCCACCATGCTTAGAAGCAATTAATTTTGTAGTAGGTGTAGTGCTGACCTTTGATTTTTCATGATTGCAATCAATAATTCCAATATAGACAAAACTTCTTCAAGGAGCATTGCAACAAAAGCGCTACTTTTCTCAAATGACGTGTCACAGCAATGAAGAATTTCTCTCAAATATCACACGTTTGCATGCAAACCATTTGTACAAGCTGGGATAGACGGAGCAATGCGACATGAGAACACCCTAACGAATCCGACTTGTTGTAACTGAAAGGACATTCTGTGACTATGGAAGTCCAGAGCACTATGTTCTGACGCACGTCGTGTTGTCGGCCTAGAGAAGCAAGGCCAGTAATCCCCAGGAAATCGCGCGTCTGCTTGTTTACGGATAAAGAACGAGCTGATCAATCTGTGTTGACGTCACCAGTGACGTAAGCGTTATTCCAACGCAGAAAGACGCGCATGACACCTACTATCTGTTTTCAGGGAGTGCCAGATGAATTTCTATTGTGAGGATAATTGGGTTTGAAACACCAGCAGTTTCTATTTTCACCAGTGGTGGACTTTTTCTCTCCAATGAAAATGATAGGCAGGAAATGCTAAGGGAAAAGTTTGCGCGAAATTTACTTGTCGAGGGCTTCCTATTCTCGGCCACCGTGGACGAAGCTTCAGACTGAGATAAAGCCAGCAGGATGTAATTTCTAGGATCAGCAAGTTCAGCACATTCCTTCTTGAAAAGAAAAAGATAGAAAAAAATAGAACTAACAGGTATTATCGTCTTTCAAAAGATATGCTAATTATTTTCGAGATCGGAAACGGCAAAAAGTATACTTGGATATCCGTCGTAGGACAATGGATGGCAGCACACTGAGCGCACTCCGCGCAGCCGTTGCCGAGTGATTCACGCGAAAAAGTGAAGTTTTCAGTGAACCTTAGGGGAGCGACACTAATTATTTCGTGCTGGCTGATAATTTCCTGAGAGTAAAAAGATGCGAGAGAAGCGTTATAGTGAGATCCATCAAAGCAACTATGGATTTGCTGGAGCGCGTGCTGTGTTGGGAACAAATTCTCAGGACCATGGCTTCTACTCTCAAAATGCCACCTCGGGAAAGACCGTGATTGTCTATTGGATACCTGCAGTTGCGTGTGATAAGCCTCGTTTTCGCTCCGACTTTTTCTATACAATCATTATGGGCCAAAAAATACGTAAGGCAAAGAATACGAAAACGAAGTTGCTCCTTGATCGAATGAATTAGAAAGTAATAACAATGATTTCGTAAATGACAACCAACCACTAGTTGAAATGAATAGACACGTAAAAAGAGGTGCGCACGTTTTGTGATGTAATCTCGTCAGGACAAGACATCGTATTAGACATCTTATAAACTTTAATCGTCATATGAGTGTACTCGTACACTTTAGTGAATGAAGATTTTCTTAGCTACAGCGGAGTAAGAGACAACTCCCATCTCCTCTGAATTCAGTTCTACAGTTTATTATTGAAGACAGATAGTCAGTAAAAATGAACAAAAATCACAAGGTATCATACTGTAATTGCCCCCCCCCAAAAAAAAAACAAACAAAAAAAACACAACAACAAACAAACAAACAAAACAACAAACCCCAACAAAACAAAAAACAAATAAAAAACACAAAGAAATAAAGAAACAAAATTTTGAATCGCTTCTTAAAGCGTTGAGTTCGACGGAAAGTCCATCCCCCCTCCCCTCCCCCCCCCCCCCCCCCCGCCCCCTCCCTGCCTCCCCTCCCCCCTCCCCCGCCCTCCACCCTCCAAACATCTATGCATATCATTGCGCCAGTAACTTAGCCTATATCACATGTCAGCGAAAATACTGTTTAGATGCAACTCAGGTGATGTCAGTAAAAAAAAGAAGATAAGAACATGGTAACTCCTTCGCTGTTTTGCAAACACGATTCCGTAGATTATTCTCGTTTCTTTGAACTGATCTGTAGGTTTTCGAGCTACTGTCCTCTTCCGCTTTCTGCAACCCAAACCAAAATGTCGTCCATGAAAACCTCTCTCATGCAACGCACATGCATGCATGTGTAAAACAAGAGGTCCCGTTCTCTCGTTGCGCTCGCTTCACAGCGATCCCATGTGGGCCTGAGTCCTGGACTGGCACTCCCAGGCAGCGTGCCTCTCCCCCGACTGCCTCCCAGTGCAGTGAAGGCATGATGCTCATTGAACAACCTCCGAAAAAGCAGAGAATACCTCACTTTTTCACCAGGCCCGAATCACTTTGGCCGTGCGTGACTCTAGGATAGTTAAGGCCATCGTACACGAGGCGATTTTACCCTGGCAATCTCGCAAGCGTCATTGTGGCAGCCAATCACGGCTGGCAATAGTGGAGCAAAGGCATCAATAGCCCTCTGCCATTGGGAGATATTTTTTTGTCAGTTCGTGTGTGGCGTGTGAAATTGCCTCGTGTGCGAAGGTCTTTAGGAACATTACTGAAGATTTGTCTACTTCGACGGTGTTGTGGATCATCTGACTGGAGCAACTCCGTGTTTCGTGAATGTGGAATATACGTTTTATACGATGTGACGACGATGACGACGACGAATAATTGAAAGTAGTTTTACGGCCAATGAGTCTATGTAGGCTATGTAAGGCCACTGATCAGGAAGTCACGAGAGCTGCGGAGGCAAATGCGAGTCATCTCACGATTGCCCCAGTCACTCGCCTCGCACCAATCGCGTAGGAAGACGTGGTGTGTCCATTCTCACCCCCAACCCACAGGGGGTCCATTCTCACCCCCAACCCACAGGGGGTCCATTCTCACCCCCAACCCACAGGGGGTCCATTCTCACCCCCAACCCACAGGGGGTCCATTCTCACCCCCAACCCCCAGGGGGTCCATTCTCACCCCCAACCCACAGGGGGTCCATTCTCACCCCCAACCCACAGGGGGTCCATTCTCACCCCCGATCCACAGGGGGTCCACGACGTTGTTGTCGTTGTTGTTGTCGATGTCAATGTTGTTGTCGATGTCAATGTTGTTGTCGATGTCAATGTTGTTGTCGATGTTAATGTTGTTGTCGATGTTAATGTTGTTGTCGATGTTAATGTTGCTGTCGATGTTAATGTTGCTGTCGATGTTAATGTTGTTGTCGATGTTAATGTTGTTGTCGATGTTAATGTTGTTGTCGATGTTAATGTTGTTGTCGATGTTAATGTTGCTGTCGATGTTAATGTTGCTGTCGATGTTAATGTTGTTGTCGATGTCAACGTTGTTGTCGATGTTAATGTTGCTGTCGATGTTAATGTTGCTGTCGATGATAATGTTGCTGTCGATGATAATGTTGCTGTCGATGATAATGTTGCTGTCGATGATAATGTTGCTGTCGATGATAATGTTGCTGTCGATGATAATGTTGCTGTCGATGATAATGTTGTTGTCGATGATAATGTTGCTGGCGATGTTAATGTTGCTGTTGTTGTTGTCGATGATGATGATGATGATGATGATGATGATGATGATGATGATGATGATGATGGTGGTGGTGGTGGTGGTGGTGGTGGTGGTGGTGGTGGTGGTGGTGGTGATGATGATGATGATGATGATGATGATGATGATGATGATGATGACGATGATGATGATGATGATTATGATGATGATGATGATGATGATGATGATGATGACGATGATGATGATGATGATTATGATGATGATGATGATGATGATGATGATGATGATGATGATGATGATGATGATGATGATGATGATGATGATGATGATGATGGTGGTGGTGGTGGTGGTGGTGGTGGTGGTGGTGGTGGTGGTGGTGATGATGATGACGATGATGATGATGATGATTATGATGATGATGATGATGATGATATTGGACTGAGTTGAATGCTCTCGAGAGAATGTAGATGATGGTTACTGGAACTTGACTATCTTTGCTCCCAAAGGGCAGAAGACTAGTTAATACAGTTCGTCGTTGTTGCTACTCCTGTCACTGACTCTCTGTAAATCCTACTTGTCCTCTCTGTGTTGATGTCAGGTCAGTGGAAATTGTTTCTCCAGGCTCAATGCCCGGGGACTGAAATGAAAGAGTGGGGGACGTGTTTGGGGGCTGACCACCATCTAAGGCTTCTTGGCCTCGGGAAAGCAGTAGCATGGCAGTATTAGCGACGCCAGGAGTGACACAATCATAACTTTGCTCCCCTTCATATCGGCCCATTGGACTTGGTGTCACGCTAGACATGCTCCGAGGGAGATATCAAATGGACTAATCGCCCATGTGGGCGAAATTTCGTTTTAGCCCATAACACTGGAGTTCTCGCAAATCCTATTAAAGATCTAGGAGAGCACGCAGTCAAAATCATTGAGAGGATGGCTAAATTTAAACATAAATCCATCATTGAGTTCATTTGGCTGAAAACGTCAGTTCCAATTTGTAATTAATTAATTGTTGAAAACATTTCCTGGAAAAATCGAAATTCGCGCGTCAAACAGGGAGTGACGTCACGTACATTCTAGTCGCTTCAGAGCATGGCGTCTGCCAATGCAGTTTCCACAAGTGATGAGTCTACACCGGTCGTTTCACTGATATGGCGCTGAATGCGCAGTTACTGAATGTTCCTTGAGAAACTCAGATAGAGTGGGAGTGTATAGATTTCCGCGGGATTCATCATTAAACCGCCAGGGGGTGCACTTTGTACGAACATGCCGTGCAAATGTTGTGCATACATCATACCCAGTCGTCTGCAGCAAGAACTTCGCTCCGGATTGCTTCCCACACTCATATCGGCTGCAGGAGGAGATGGGATATCCGGTGGAAAAAAAATAAGCCACTACCGGAAACAGTTCCATCCACACAAAAGCATGACCGATCGCGACCGACGACTTATGTCTACAGAAAGCTCAAAGAGCGACGAATGCCGATGGCGTCCTTGACAACTTCTACAAGTACAAGTATTTCCACTTCTCAGGATGCCACAACGCCAGTGACAACGGTCACTTGTACTCTAACATCCTCTCCCTCTCTCCCCCATCTCTCTCCCCCATCTCTCTCCCCCCCTCCCCTCCCCCTCTCCCTCTCCCCTTCCCCCCCCCCTCCTCTCCCCCTCTCCCCCTCCCCCTTCTCTCTTCCCTCCCGTTCTCCCTCCCCCTCCCCCATCTTCTCTCCCCTCCCTCTCTCCCTCTTTTCCTTCAATGACAACAGAGACAATCAATGAGCGACTTTTTTGGAAATTATCTCCCTTGCCGCCGCTTGGCGGCGCGTCGGCTCCAAGGGGCTTGGTTGGTACACAGGACAAGTTCTTTCGCTTAGATTAGACCTGAGTGTTCGAGGTTTTTAAATTGTTTTCTTGCTGTCGCTTTCAAATCTGTTCACAGTACTAGGCTGGCTGGTTTACTTAGATGTGATTTTTTTTAATGCGTGCTAGCTGATATTAGGTTTAGAGCTTGAATTTTCAATGATGTTACGCTTACAACTCCAGTGTTCGAACCAATGAAAACCACGGAAAGAGATGGCCGTTTCGTTCCTTGCATCTCATTGGCCAGCTTGTCATGAGGTCAGCCCGTGATCACGCGCTGACCTCATGACAGTTGTAAGCGAAAAAGTGAGTTGTAAGCGTAATATCATTGAAAATTCAAGCTTTAAACCTAATATCAGTTAGCACGCATTAAAAAAATCACATCTACGCTTACAACTCGCTTTTTCGCTTACAACTGTCATGAGGTCAGCGCGTGATCACGGGCTGACCTCATGACAAGCTTGCCAATGAGATGCAAGGAACGAAACGGCCATCTCTTTCCGTGGTTTTCATTGGTTCGAACACTGGAGTTGTAAGCGTAATATCATTGAAAATTCAAGCTCTAAACCTAATATCAGCTAGCACGCATTAAAAAAAATCACATCTAAGTAAACCAGCCAGCCTAGTACTGTGAACAGATTTGAAAGCGACAGCAAGAAAACAATTAAAATACCTCGAACACTCAGGTCTAATCTAAGCGAAAGAACTTGTCCTGTGTACCAACCAAGCCCCTTGGAGCCGACGCGCCGCCAAGCGGCGGCAAGGGAGATAATTTCAAAAAAAGTCGCTCATTGTGCATTACCACTAAACTGATGTACGCATACTTAAATTGTAATCTCCCTTACCATGCAGGGGCGGACGAGGGGGGGGGGGGTTTCCGGGGTTTCCGGACCCCCCCCCCCCCCAACAGAAAAAACAAAAACAAAAATATATATATATATATAAAACATTTTTTTTTCAGTAACAAAATCTGCTGCCTGAAACTGGCAATGATCATCATTAGAATGCGCCAGATTGGACCCCCCCCCCCCCCCTCCCCCTGTGCTGTGTGGCTGAGCACTTTGCGCGTTGATAGTCTTCTCCCCACCCACCCACCCGCGGTTTCTAAAATAAATTTGGAACCCCCCCCCCCCCCAAAAAAAAGAAGAAAAAAAAAAGAACTGATCCGCACCTGCCCATGATGTACTGTGAAGGCGATCACACAGGCTCGAATAACTTGAAGGTTCCTCGATATTTTCATCGTGGGTTCGTCATCGCTGCAGTAGTGTTCATACTGGTATGGTTCGGGTGTTGGAGGACATTCTTCATTGTATTTTTCACATAAACTGCTTGAACTGCTGACAGAGTCGCTACTCTCGCAACCCATGTCTAACTTGTTGTCATAATCGCTTGGCTCAGCCATGTTTTGGCTTGAGGCCAGGATGTATGTGACGTCACGAACTTGCGCATGCGCACTGAATTGCTTAATGAGTTTTCTTCGGCCAGGTGAGAATGAGCTGTTTTACAACGCAATGTCACGAAAACATAATGTGTTATGATTAAAAGAACTTCACCAATACATTAAGTTAGTCAATATTATTGTGTAAACAATAAAACGTAAGCACGCTCTCCCAGATCTTTAAATCGTGACTTACGTTTCTCGTGGTGAGGAGATTAAAAAAAAGTTGAAGTATGAAATTATATGAAAAAGGAAGTTGGCGGCTTTAAAAAACACAGTTTGCTTCATCAAATGGCGACCGAATAACTTGACACTAAGGCTTCTGTCTGACTGCTTTCGTTCAAAATAATTGCTTTGTATCCTCAGCCAAGGAGGTAATGTTTTAATCATCGTCACTGCAAGATCATACGTAGGTGCAACTAACGTTATGAGGGTGGTGTTGAGGCTGGCTCTTGATGCTGGTAGAGTGTGCAGGGAGAAGACAAGTCATAGCATGCTTCTATGTTCTTTGGTCAAGACACGCGGTAGTGGTCTCGACCAACCCGAGACCGTGGTGACATTCGCCTCAGACTGGCAGACGATTCCCGCGTGTCGAAAGGATGCGCGGACACCAGAAGAGCCAGTCTGGGGATCGGCCGGTACAGCCTGTCCCTGAGTTCGTGTTTATTGATGATGAAAAGGGTTTATTACCTGTCTATACTTAACTGAAACTACTTGTTTAGCACGACAAAGTCTATCGAATGAATATTGCACCATTGAAATTAGGCGCATCAATTTAGAGAAAGCAACGATTGTATCGCCTAAACATAACAATTCAGATTTAGAGCAAGCAAGGATGCCAGGGGAACGGTCTGTAGTGAAACTTCAAGTCAAAATAACAAGTGATGGAACGGAGTGCTGCAAGACAAATGGATATCCATCACACGGGACATGATAGGGAGAGAGGGAAGGCGTTACTAATCCAGCTGGTAAGTGATGTAAAGGGCAGCTGCGTGACAATTTCAGAATAGCAGAAGAGAGCTATGTGGTGACTGTTGATGCAGAGTAGGCACCTAACTCACAGGACACACATGGCACATGGCAATAATAGTATTCAGTTCAGTTCAGTTCAGTCTCTTAACCCTGAGATGGGTTGTTGAGGCACCACTGATGACTTTCGGACAATCTTCCTCCATCGATCTCTATCCTCTGTGGCTGCTGTGAGTCAGCAAAGGTCAAGCCTGTCCACTCTTTGATGTTGTCTTCCCACTTCTTTCTCTGCCTGCCTCGCCTTCTCCCACCTGGTACGGTACCTTGCAGGATGGTCTTGGCCAGCCCACTGCCTCTTGACACGTGACCGTACCACTTCAGCTTCTGCTTTTCACGATTGAGAGCAGGTCTTCGTACTGTCCAATTGCTCTCCTGATCCTGTTGCTGACTTCCTCATTCGTGACATGGTCTTTATATGAGATGTTCAGAATCTTGCGGTAGCATCTCATTTCCAGGGCTTGTATCCGTCTCTGTAGTTCAGATGTGAGTGTCCAGGACTCGCATGCATACAAGAATACGGAGATGGCCAGCGTGCGCATGAGCCTGATCTTCGACGCGAGAATGATATTTCTGTCACGTCATATTTGCTTCAACTTTGCCAATGCTGCTGTTGTTTGTGCTATCCTGGACAGTATCTCTGGTTTGGACCCTTCATCAGTCACGATAGATCCTAGGTATTTGAAGTTGTTCACAGCTTTCAATTTTTGGCCCTTCACTTTGATTTCCATTTTGAAGCCCCGAGGATTGTTCGTCATCACCTTGGTCTTCTCGGTGCTGATCTCCATGCCATATGACTGTAAGGTCTTGTCCAGGTGCTCGACAAGACTAGTCAGCTCCTCTTCACTTCCTGCTAATCCATCAATGTCATCAGCAAAACGTAAGTTGGTGATCTTTCTGCCACAGATGCTGATTGATCCTTCGTGGTCTGCTAGAGCATCAGTCATTATCCTTTCGAGGAAGAGGTTGAAGATTGTGGGGGAGAGTAGACAGCCCTGTCTGACTCCGACCGTTGTCCTGAACCATGCGCCTGTGGTACCATTGAACAGGACTACGCTGGTCGCTCTGTCATAGAGATGTTCGACGACTTTGATGATCTTGGAGCTGATGTTGTAGCTTCTCATTATGGCCCACAGCGCAGCATGCCAGACTCTGTCAAATGCTTTCTTAAAGGCTATAAAGACATGGTACAGATCTCGTTGGTGTTGTTGATGTTTCTCACACAGGACTCTCAGATTGAAGATCTGTTCGGTGGTGCTCCTACCTGGTCTGAAACCTGCCTGCTCTTCAGCAATGATTTTCTCTGCCTGAGGTTTTAATCTGTTCAGCAGTACTTTCAGCATGACCTTGCTCTGATGGCTGATGAGGCTGATTGTGCTGTAGTTCTGGCACCTTTGCAGGTTTCCTTTCTTGGGCAATGTAATCACTAAGGACTGCGTCCACGGGGTTGGCCAAACTCCCGTCTGCATAATCTTATTGCAGATCTTTGTGAGTGCATCGATCATTGCGTCGCCTCCTGCCTGGATGAGTTCAACTGGAATGTTGTCAACCCCAGCTGACTTCCCTTTCTTGAGGGACTTAACCGCTGTTTCCACCTCTTCTCGAGGAATTGAGTAGTTGTCTTCCTCGGTAGTCTGAGGACAGTTCAGTACTTTATGATCTCCTTTGGTGTCATAGTTGTACAGCTCAGAGCAGTACTCAGTCCAGCGTTTCATGATTTCGCGTTCTTCTGTGAGACAAATCCCGCTCTTGTCTTGTATGATGTTGACCCGCCCTTGTTTGGTCGCTGTAAGGTCTTTGACTATCTGGTATGCTTTCTGGTGTTATTCTTCTGGAGATTCTTCTCAGCTGCATCACATTGCTCTTTGATCCACTCCTCCTTGGCCCTTTTCATGGCCTTCTTGACCCTATTGTTGACCTCTCTGTACTTACTTGCTCCATCTGCTGTACCTTTATTTTTGCTGAAATGGTCGTTATCGGCAACCTTTCCGGACACTGTACCTGAGGTACTCTGTCCGATCGGACAGACTACCTCAGTTTGAAATATCGTCCTTACAGTCACGTGACATACCGATGATAGCGCTCAGCTCAGACCGCACCCGCCACTCCGCCTGACTGACTTCGCACGCCCGGGGAGTTATGCTAAGATCCGGCCACGTTAATGTATCTGCGTTTTGTGACAAACGTCTTACTTGGCGGCACTGTACTCCATGCATCTTAACGGTCCGCGTGATTCGGGTGTAATCTTAAGCTAAACGACGTTCCGAATGTTTCCGACTTCGACCATTTCAGCAGCACCAATAAACGTCGTTTAGCTTAAGATTACACCCGAATCACGCGGACCGTTAAGGTGCATGGAGTACAGTACCGCCGAGCAAGACGTTTGTCACAAAATGCAGATTTATTAACGCGGCCGGATCTTAGCATAACTCCCCGGGCGTGCGAAGTGCAGGCGGAGTGGTGGTTGCGGTCTCGTTCTCGTTCAAATGCCGAGATTTCAAACTGAGGTACTCTGTCCGATCGGACAGAGTACCTCAGGTACAGTGTCCGGAAATGTTGCCGATAACGACCATTTCAGCCTTATTTTTCTTCAGTTCCCTTCTCTCATCGCACATGTTGAAAATTTCTGCAGTGATCCATAGTTTCTTTGTTGGGTGGTGTTTTCCTAATAACTGCCCGGCTGTCTCTATCACTGCCTCATTGAAGATGTTGGTCACTTTGTCGAGGCCCTCTTCGACACCCAGAACTAAAAGCGGTGCAAACTTCCCTCCAATCATCGCTTTGAAGGACTTATCAACCTCAGGGTCTTTCAACCTTTCAAGGTCAAATCTGAGTCTGGTACCTTTCTGCTTGCTGATTGTTTTAAGGCTCAGGCGGAAGTTCATCATCAGCAAGTCGTGGTCGCTTCCAATGTCTGCTCCTGGAAAGCTTCGTGTCTTTGCGATGTTAATGCTGGACTTGAAGCGCTTCTTTACTAAGATGTAATCAATTTGACTGTGGTGCTGTCCATTTGGGTGGTGCCAAGTCCACCGTCGGGACGTCTTGTGCGGGCCAAGAGTGTTTGCCAGTATAAGGTCGTTGTAGCTGGCGAACTCCAGGAGTCTCAGGCCTCTGTCGTTGGTATCTGTGTTGCTGTACTGTCCACAAACGTCATGCCAATCGTTCTTTGCGTCGCTTCCCACTTTGGCATTCCAGTCTCCCTGCACGACCAGGATGTCTTTTTTTGGTACTTGATCCAGCACCTCTTGCAGCTCGTTGTAAAATGCCATTTTACAACGAGCTGCAATAATAGTAATAGTAATAGTAAGAATAATAATGAAAATAACAACAACAACAACAATAATAATAATAATAATAATAATAATAATAATAATAACAATAATAATAATAATAATAACAATAATAATAATAATAATAATAATAATAATAATAATAATAATAATAATAATAATTATTATTATTATTATTATTATTATTAATTCATAATAATAATTAATACTACTACTACCACTACTACTACTACTACTTCTACTACTACTGATGATGATGACGACGATGATGATGATGATGATGATGATGATGATGATGATGATGATGATGATGATGATGATGATGATGACAGGAAGAGGTGATCCGCTCATTTGTTAGCAAAATACACCGTGACAGCTGTGGCCTTTGGCAACAATGACAGATCGTAAGTACGGTCCCCTGCCAGCGCAGACGTGTCTCTTTCTGCTTTTCAATTCTACGTTCGTCATTCAGTGCCATACAGCAGCGGTGAACTATTGTCTGCTGCGATTTTCTTGTGCAGACTGCGTACGGTATAATGCTCCCTACGCAGTTCGTGAACTGGACATGCTCTGACTGTAGCCAGCTCTAGATGTTTATGTAGTCAATGACCCTATATATCTACAAATGCTGAACTGGACATGCTCTGACTGTAGACAGCTCTAGATGTTTATGTAGTCAATGACCCTATATATCTACAAATGCTGAACTGGACATGCTCTGACTGTAGACAGCTCTAGATGTTTATGTAGTCAATGACCCTATATATCTACAAATGCTGAACTGGACATGCTCTGACTGTAGCCAGCTCTAGATGTTTATGTAGTCAATGACCCTATATATCTACAAATGCTGAACTGGACATGCTCTGACTGTAGCCAGCTCTAGATGTTTATGTAGTCAATGACCCTATATATCTACAAATGCTGATAGGCCATTGAAACTCCACTCATCATTTATTCAATGCATATGATGAAGTAAGATCGTGCGTGTTTATTTTTTGACTGGATGTCTATGGCTTTTCTTTGGTTTTGTGTCGTTTTGCAATGCAAATGAAGTTCTCGTTCTTGGACCGAATCTTGTTATGTTTTTGCCAAATGTAGATACATTTCCTTGTTTGAACTTTCGTTCAGATGGCTCAGATCTACTTTTAAACGATGTCATATCACCTTTCAACTTTATACAAAAGGCTTGTCATAATTATGACAGTTACAGCTCGCTGCTTGTAGCAGCAACAATAATTCTATAATTGAAAATGCCTACCTCATGTTGAAATCCCTACACCCACAACACTGGTAAACAGAACAATATCGTCATGAGTTCATGTTAATACGACTCTCCTTCCCTGTTCTTGAAACAGCTTTTTCACGTTTTCTTCTCGTGTCATCATGCCGTGATTCTTCAGTTGCGTCAAATTCATGAACGACGATGACGACGATGAAAACAACACATTGTTCAAAGTAAGCGTTTCTTTTGCAGCAAGTATGCACCTCTACCCAACACAGAACCGTGTCAGGTCCACATTGCCCAATCAGAAAATGTCACAACCGACCACCCTTACCGTTTTTCCCTCTACACAAACACCTCTCGTATCAGCACAAATGAGCAAGCTGCACACTGAAACTCCTATGAGGAACCAATGGCGTCTAAACTTTCCAGGAGATAGATTTTTCGAAAATTACCCTGATCGGATCTGATCATTTACAGTCGTGTATTGGAATAAGCAATTTTTATATCGCACAGTTTTCTAATATTGACGATATTACTGCCCGCCATACTCAAATTTGACCTGCCTGGAAATTAGGCCCTGGCTTGAACTATAGGAGTAGATTCCGAGATATCTTGACCCACGGGTTTCAGCTAATAAGGAGGGCTTCAGCCATATAATTATTATGTCCATACCAGCTGCCTTTTTCTGTCATTTAACTTAAATACTGGGGGTCGGTACAATGAGTCATGTCATCCCTACTTTAGAATGATGCAATCAATTTTGCGCCTAACTCTTTTAAGAGCGTCTCAGGTTCTATCTCTACTTTTCAAGTGCTTCGCTTCCTGTGCCTTGGATCCATTCCTAAATAACAGTTTTGAAATAAAAATGGCTTGCAATACAATGTTTCTCTGCAACAATAAGCATGCTTTCTGCACGTGCTGGGTGTTTTCTGGAACAAGAAAGTTCCTTGTGTGGTGACGGTGTAATGGTAAGGGAAAACCACTTCCAGAGGATAAGGAGTATCTTCATTTCCTTACTGTCTTCTTCTTCAAAATGGAGAATGAGTCTTCTCTCTTTTGAGGACAAGACTTAACAAACAAGTCATTCCACTACACACTGTTCTCACGCGAGAACGTGATTTTGTGTTTTTAAAATTAAAAATCGTACTATTCTGCTGGTAATTCTACAATCCAGTTATCCACGTTAACAGGATATCACATTTCCAGAAAAGATTTAATGGCAATATAATGGAAGTCAATGACACGTTTTCTGGAAAAGCAGATTTTGTTGGGGGAAAATAAGAGAGAGAAAAGGTTATCCCTCTAGGTTTACTGGAGGTCCTCACAGCTTTATCTGTCTGTCTGTGTGTGTGTCTGTGTGTCTGTCTGTGAGTATCGACTTAAAGGCTGATATCTCAAAAACTACTGGACGATTTCCTTGACATTTTGCACACTTACTGGAAGTTAGGTCCGATTGAATGTGTCAAATTTTCAGAATCGAGGTTTGAAAAAAAGTTACTTTTTGTACGTTTTGGTGTTGCAAAGAAGGCAAGGGACGGAACTCTGTCCCGACTCAAGGGAAGTTTTGGCATGTGTGACGTGATCATTTGACGTCGAATAACGTGTCGTAATTTCGAGGATATTGGACATTGGTGAAGGAGAAAGAAGGATTTTTTATCCCTCCAGGTTTACTGGAGGTCCTCACAGCTTTATGGATTAGCTCACTTGGTAGCGCATCAAATATTTTTTGTCGCTGAGACATGGTTGGTTGTAGAGGTTGCGCATACGGGTTCGAATCTGCACAGAAGCTTCTTCTTTTTTTAAATCTGTGTATGGTATTCGAGAGAGAGAGAGAGCCACCCCACCCGTTTGTTGTACACGTGAGAGGTTGCGGGTTCGAACCTTACTTTTTCCCCCCTCTTTTCTCGAGAAGTTGCGGGTTCGAACCCGATCTTTTTTTCTCTTTTTATGCCAAAACCTGGAGGTTCAGCGCCAGCGGTTTTTATCGCCCTGTAAAATGTACTCCTTTTGAAAGAGTGGGTGGTGGGTGAGGTGAGGATTTTGGTAAGGGGTAAGGGTCATGGTAAGGGGTAAAGGATAAGGGTAATGGTAAGGGGTAAGGGTGATGGTAAGGGGTTAAGGCCGTCGTACACGACGCAATTTTACCCTGGCAATCTCGCAAGCGTCATTGTGGCAGCCAGTCACGGTTGGCAATAGTGAAGCAAGAGCGTCAGTAGCGCTCTGGCATTGGGAGATATTTTTGTCAGTCCTTGTGTAGCGTGTGGAATTGCCTCGTGTGCAAAGGCCTTAATGGCAATGGTCTGATTTGAGGTTCCAGCTCGCGTTTAATTTTAAGTGTACATATACACAGAGATGCACGTGCTTGCACTCTACAGTGTTATTTCCCATGACAGGCTTCCAAACGGACAGTTGTAATGTGATCATCTGAAAAGTAACAACCGGTTTACCATAACTGTCATGCGCTCCACACACAAAAGTACGAAGAAAGCAGAAAACGATCTAAATCAAACAATGGCATTTTCGCTTTGCTCATAAAATATTTGTACGGTGGAGTTGGCGGGAGCACGCAGTGGGAGTATTAATTCAGAGGGCGTTTCATGAAGAGCAGCTGGCTGAAGGGAACGAGGACAGCAGAAGGAGACTAGGCAAAGAAGTTTGGAGGATTAGTTGGGGAAAAGCACTCTCGGATTGCCACCAATCTACATCTTTGGAAGTCTGTGAGAACTATGTGCCACTGCTGTAGAGGAGTAAAAACAAGTAGCGAGTGTCCATTAAAGGACACTTCTGCGTTCTCACAGTACTGCTGGTGAGCTGAACACTATAACCAGAGGACGTCTCGATGTGACTCTCTGACCACAATGCTGCGAAGCGAATCAATGGTAGTAATTCCACCTCTGACAGACATTGTCTGGACCCTCTCCGCCAGGAAAGTGTAACCTGTTTTCCTGGACTGGACTTATTTGGCATGACATCCGGTTCTGGGGGCCACTTTGCATTCACCCTCGACGGCGAATACAGAAAAGGGCAAGACTATTCCAGTCCAAATAGCCGGCAACAAAGGTTCTTGTAGCTGGACAGCCTCTGATGACAGACTCATTGTAACACTGATTGTTGATAGCAGGCAATTTTTAAAGATGAAAACACGAGCTCGATTTTGCATCGGTGTACATGGAAATGTACGACCATGGAAAGTCGTCCTGCTGGAGCAGGAGAAGGTGATCAAAGTTCTTTTGGTCAGTTCCATTTCTCCCAACAGCAAGAGTCTTTGATTTTTTGAAGAGAAGGAAATGGAAGATCATTAGTTTGTCCGTCACCGTAGCTTCGGCCCGTCTACACCGCGACACTCCGTGCCATTCCCGAATGACTGCAGCTGATTGGCTGCGCGCGCTGCGGCGTGATGAACTCACTTCCGGCTGGCGCTATTTTTGCCTCCTCTGTGCCTTGGCCGAAACGGTTCGAGAAGGGGTTTGGTTCGTTTCTTCCATAGTGCGAGTTTTGATTCAGATGCCGGAAGTGGGAGGTCTTATTTGGGCCAGGACGGGTCATTAGCTTAGGCGGCGATGCCAGGGAACAATTGAAGACAAGGAATTGCGCTCGACCCACGTGTTGGCGGGTGATGTTGCCGCTAATGACCTGGTCGATTGCTCTGCGTGGAATCAGACTCATCCGTGGGCCAAAATCATCATGGCGTGGGCGTTGCCCTACCATTCAACCATCATTGATTCAAATCGCCTTCTCGTGTCTCTTTAATGAAGGAAACGCCTACGAAATTCTCTGTCTCTGTCTGTATGTCTGTCTGTCTGTCTGTCCGTCCGTCCGTCCGTCCGTCCGTCCGTCTCTCTCTCTCTCTCTCTCTCTCTCTCTCTCTCTCTCTGTCACAAAACCACCTTTGGGACTACCTCAAAATGGTCTTCATTATGAAACTTGTCTTTCTCGCCCAGGGATCTCGACATTGAGTTCGTTCAGATGAAAATAAGAAGTACAATAACAGCAGTCAGCACCAGCAGTGAGCATGATAAGTTATTACATCAGGACAGTTCACTACAGAGTCCACAGTGACATTGTTCACGTCTTGAGGAATTGGTCCAGGCAAGTCTGGCGTGCATCATCCTTGATCTGCACGAGGCTTGCTGCAGCTTGCTCTTAGCAGACATGATTTCATCGATAATGGAGTTTAAACGTCCGGTTTCTGCACAGTAGTGTCCAGCAGGCAAGCAAGTGATAAGGATTATGCTGCGGTAGAACACCAGGCTTCTGGAAGCTTGACAGTGAAAGAATTGACAGACCAGTGACAAGCATCGTGGAAAAAGATGTCCTTGACAACCATGGCTGCAGTGGAGCCAGAGTCCAGCATGCTATGCACAGCACGCTGCAAGCTGTGTCTTGATTCTCCTAATGACGCCCAAGTCAAGAGGCTGCAGCACAGAAGTAGTGTTGGCCGTGGATGACTTGATGGTGTCGTTGGTCAGTTGCATGTCCTGTGGATGTGAAGGTGCGTTGTCCATGAGTAGAAGAACATGTCTGCCCTCAGTACGCATCTTGCGCTTGAAGGCTCTTATCCACTCAGTGAATGTGGCTCCAGTCATCCTCGCCTTCTTGCTGGACTAATTTCAAAACTGTCAAAAAGACTATGTAACTTTAAGGTGATCTTATTACTGAGGTGGTCGGAAGATGAGGTTTGTGTGAACATTTTGAAATGCAATATTATTTGCAGTGCTCATGTCAATACAAAACGCTAGACCGAGATTGACATTGAAACTCTTCGCTTATCTGAAGTTTAGATAAAGAGAATGCAAATCACCTGAGTGATTTAGATATATATCTCCAGGAGAAATTACGTCAGTAAACATAGACTGGGCTATGCAGTAGTGATTTTCATGATGCAAGCAAATTGTGTTGACATTTTATGAAATAATCAGCACAGTTTAAGCTTAACTCTTTTCTATTCTTCCCGTAAATTTTGTACCCTATAAAATGACTAAACACAGCTATAAAGATTTCTCACATAAAATTGTAAGGCATAAACGATAAAGATAGACTAGTGCATATTTAATTTGAAAAACCCACATGGTCTTCACAAGGGGTTTTCATCAACAAATGGAAGACAAATCAAAGAATAGACGAGAGTTAACACAGACCCTCATTATTGTAAGCCGTGGCTCACAATAAAGTCAAGAACATCTTGTTTCATGATCAAATTTTCACAGGTGTTTTGGGCTGAAAAAACAAAGTAGTGATAATGATTACAACACTTAGCAATAGCCATCTATATTCGTGTTGTCCAGCCACATAACCATCAACACTTTAGACTTGCTACCTACCAAACGCCGCTGCATATTTTCCATTGTTGTTTGAAATGAAAATTAAGGTATTGAACTTCACATCACCCATTTCATGACAATGCATATCATGTGCATATAAGACGATTTACCACACAATGTTCTCTTCGTTCAGTAAGAATATAGCTGTTTAAGTCGAAGATTGATTACGTCGACAACATGGAACAGTAGAATTTACTATCATATGAAAGTGAAATGCATGTCACATTAGTCATTCTGTATACACTAAACACACTTTTCACTGTATATTCTGAAATGCAGAAGAGCGGGGAGAGTTAGGCTCGTTCAGTTGGGTTGAGAAGTAAGATGAACAAAGATCATGAGCTGGTTGTAATCCGTTATATTTTGTATCATAGCCTTCATAGGACATGACGATGCTCAGAGCGAAGACCTCAAATGTGTTCATTGAACCGCAGCAACCTTTCACGCAGTATCGATCCAAAGGACTGTGGCTGCGAATGTTCCCCTTCCCATCACCGACCGCCTCAGCATGACTGATTGGGGAGCAGCCTTTGACAGGAGTCATTGAGCGAACGCTCCATCGCCAAGGGGCATCTAAACCAAAGCAATGGCGACTTTGCATGACGACGAGGATCCAGAATGGTCTCTACGTGGCCCTAATATCGACTGTTCTTAGCAGACGTCGAGTCCAGATATTGCAAAGTCGTCATCTCTGGAAAAATGACTGCCGAGGCGCGATGCCGCCATTCTCGAGTTACGCCACACATGGGGGTGCTTTGATGAGGTCCTCGCTGGACAGAGGCCTTGACCTTGTAGACCCTGCTAGCGTCAGTGCTCCAGAAAAGTTGTACCGAAACTGACTCCCTGGTTTCATAAAGAGACTTGATTCAGTCTCTGCAGCAACATGCTGCCTTTTCTCTGTCCTCTTCGTCATCTGTATGTCCAGCAACATGCTGCCTTTTCTCTGTCCTCCTCGTCATCTGTGTGTCCAGCAACGTGCTGCCTTTTCTCTGTCCTCTTCGTCATCTGTATGTCCAGCAACATGCTGCCTTTTCTCTGTCCTCATCGTCATCTGTATGTCCAGCAACGTGCTGCCTTTTCTCTGTCCTCCTCGTCATCTGTATGTCCAGCAACGTGCTGCCTTTTCTCTGTCCTCCTCGTCATCTGTAAGTCCAGCAACGTGTGGGACATTCCAACTGAAGACGTTTGAGGTTTTTAATTTTGAAAAAAGTAAGCAATTGTCTAAAGCTATAGTTAATCATTCATATGAGCAATGAGTCATCCTTGTAAGATCTGTAAATATTCACCATAATTTCCCATCTTTATCTCAATGAAACCTTTACTGTGCAACGAATACAACTTATTTTAGCAAGTATGATTTTCATTCAGTGTCCATAGTCAATTGCTACATCCGCATCATGACTTCATAAAAAAGTGACACATCTGACGTTTTGGGAAACTTCAGCCGTTGGAAACACAAGGCCTGACGCGAGTCTATGGAAGGATAGCTGCCGTTCCACTCATAAAGCGCGCTGGCTTTACGTTTGTCTCTTTAAACCTCACCAGGCCCGTCCTTCTTACACTGCACCTGCCACATTGACAAAATTGAGGTGGGTTTTCAGGCCGTTACAAATGAACTCGTTTAAAGAGAATACGATAAAGGAAGCAACTGAAACTACATAAGGAAAACTACTTGGGGTAAGTTGCTAGAGACAATAAGCTTCTATGTGTATTTATATATTCGACGTCTGCTCTTTGTCCTTTGCTGATGCCAATGCGGCCATCGGCATTGGGAGCTATGAAAGGACGCATTGTCGTCGAGAACTTGAGAAAAGTTAGGATAACGTGCGCAGCAACCTTCTCCAAAGTCGCGTCGAACCTCTTGCCATCTGGGGTCCTTTAAAGGGAAAGTCATGAATCTTGCATTGGAATCCCATTACGGCTCAG
>JAWQFJ010001607.1:78929-91429 GCA_034096865.1 Theodoxus fluviatilis
TGATTTGACATTCGGCGTCACCGTGTCATGTGACGGTGATAGTTTCGTCTGCAACTCGCACTTACGTTATGGTTGAAGTAGATTGATGTTTACTTCGTCCGCTGAATGCTGTCAAGACTAATGCTCGAATGAATGAAGTATGATTTCCTAATTTTTCAGGATTAATACAAATGTATATCAAATACATCAGTTCAATTTAATCGAGTCAATTAATCGAGTACATGTCCACTAGGTCAAAAATGTGTTGAGTGGAACGCAAGTCAGAAAAGTTACACTTGCAGTCTAAACAACAAAATGAATACAGTGTTTGTATTGAAAAATCAGGTCAATCTTTTCGTCGTTTGGTTCCACGACAAGAGTATGAAATCTTGTTTCCAGCGAGATTAGGAGCTTCTGCAAACATGGCTGACAACGGTCAGAATGGTTATAGTTGCTTGATTTTTTCCTTGTCAAAACTTGTTATACCTTCAGATTGTAACCACCATAAGATTTTCTGCAACTTTTCAAAGCAAATCTAGCCTAAAAACCTACCAGTTACAGGGCCGGATCAAAGTTTTTTGAGGGGGGGTGCTTAAAATTGTTTTAGGGTCTTCTCATCGAAGTGGCGAAGCCACGAGTGCGTGCCTGCGAAGCAGGCACGCCCCTCTAGGGGGGTCCGGGGGCATGCCCCCCCGGAAAATTTTGAGAAAAATGGTGCAAATCTGTGCAATCTGGCAGTGCGGTCATTTCCAAGAGTTTTTGTTTGGTCACAGATTCTTCCTGTCTCTGCCCGGGTTTGATTTGTCTGTGCGAGTAGCAAAAGGAAGGCATCTTAATTATAGCAGCACCCCCCCCCCTCCCTCCCCAGCTACCTTGGCTGCCAAGTAGAGTGTGCTTATACCAAGTGGAGAGTAGTACAGCATCTGGGCCCAGCATCTTTTAGCCCCCCCCCCCCCTCCTTCCCAAGCTTTTTACTAACTATACTGTCTCTGCTACCAAGCAAAGTGTGCCGATATCCGATGAGGTGGGAAGTAGATCAACATATTTGAGCAACCACCCCCCCCCCCCCTCCCTCCTTCCCCCAACTCCCGGCTGCCACGGAGGTTTTTTTTTTTTTTTTTTTTTTTTGGGGGGGGGGGGGTGCTCGAGCACCCCCAGCACCCCCCCTAGATCCGGCCCTGAGTTATGCATCGCGTTATCAGGATTGACTCGTTGCTTGTAGAACGACGGTACTCGGTAGCAGTACCACACATGCACATGTCTGGTGTGAACATCTATAAAGTATAATACTCTTCCTCCTCTGTGTGACTGTGTGAGTGTTAATTCAGCGTCTATGACATGCCAAAGGAAAACAAAACATGTCATAATAGGAGCTTTCCTGAACCTATCCATCATGTTTTAAATATATGGTCGATTGTTCCTGGGCCAATAGCTTAGAAATGGATTTACATGCTTTACAAACACTCCATCATAGCAATTCTCTAATGGCTCAGCTGGTAGAGCGTTCGTCTCTTGGTCATGCATGACCAGGTTTGATTCTGCGCTGAAACTTTTTTTTCTTCTCTTTTTTCCAGAGGTTGTGGGTTCAAACCCGACCTGGGTTTTTGTGTTTTTATGTGTGTGTGGGTCGAACCCGATCTTTTTTTACATTTTTTTTTAATATGCCAAAACCTGGAGGTTCAGCGCCAGCGGTTTTTATCTGTCTGTGTGTGTGTGTGTGTGTGTGTCTGTCTGTCCCGTCTCCACGGCTTATATCTCAAAAACTACTGGACGGATTTCCTTGAGATTTTGCACACTGACTGGAAGTTAGGTCCCATTCAATATTATCAAATTTTCAGAATCGAGGTTTGAAAAGAAAGTGACTTTTTTACATTTTGGTGTTTCAATGAAAACAATTCAACAGACTCCATTTTGCAAAATCTGTGACGTCATCATTTGACGTCGTATAACGTGACGTCATTTGCGAGGAGATTTTTTGAGAAGGGTGAATACGCCGTATCTGCGAACACTGTCGACAACTTCAAGGCTAGTACGTTAGACTACTTCTGGAAAGACAGCCCTACTATGTATAACCCAACCTGCTGCACCTAGACTGCATAATAGCCGCCACGCATGCAAGTCTAGCACTAGGAACTATTAAAATGCTACACAGCCTACCTCATAGAATTTTTCAAGTTTAAAAAGCTTGATGTAGCCACTGTTTACAATTGGCCCATGCACACGCTGCCATGGTGAAATCTCCGCAGTAAATCTGACCTACTTTCTGATCGGCCAAAACTACGAAAATGTGTCACGGGAAGTAACTCCTGTATAGTTTTGAATCATACAAATTCGCACTTTAAAAAGTCATTTTTCACTGTTTAATAGATACGATCGAAGAGGGAACTTTGTTGTTTTCAATCCCCAATACCATGTACTATCATAATATAATATGGGAACATCGTCCATATTTTGGCTGAGCGGACCTGTAGAAGGAGTTGTTATCCGAAGGCACGCCCTGCGGTCTATGTGTGATTCGGGTGTAATACTGCCAATAAACGTCGTTAAGCTTAAGATTACACCCGAATCACACGGACCGTTAAGGTGCATGGAGTACAGTACCGGTCAAGAGTCACAACAACCACCGACACCGACCATTTCAGCCTTCTTCATGATGCGTTAGAATCCTTCCGTTGTCGTGGTGAACATGGCTGACAACGGTCAGAATGATTACTTGCTTGGTTTTTTCCTTGTCAAAACTTGTTATACCGTCAGATTGTTACCACCATCAGATTTTCTGCAACTTTTCGAAGCGAATCTAGCCTAAAACCTACCAGTTATGAATCGTGTTAACAGGATTGACTCGTTGCTTGTAGAATGACGGTACTCGGTAGCAGTACCACACACGGTGTGTGCGTGAATCACTGAATGAGTACGAATGCACATGTCTGGGTTGAACATCTATAATACACTTCCTCCTCTGTGTGACTGTGTGAGTGTTAATTCAGCGTCTATGACATGCCAAAGGAAAGCAAAACATGTCATAATAGGAGCTTCCTGAACCTATCCATCATGTTTAAAATATATGGTTGATTGTTCCTGGGCCGATAGCTTAGAATTGGATTTACATGCTTTACAAACACTCTGTCATAGCAATTCTCTAATGGCTCAGCTGGTAGAGCGTTCGACTCTTGGTCATGCATGACCAGGTTTGATTCTGCGCTGAAACTTTTTTTTTCTTCTCATTTTTCGAGAGGTTGTGTTTTTTTGTGTTTTTATGTGTGTGTGTGTTTTCCCCCTCTTTTCTCGAGAGGTTGCGGGTTCGAACCCGATCTTTTTTTAAATGCCAAAACCTGGAGGTTCAGCGCCAGCGGTTTTTATTAAACCACAACTGCAAATTGTATGTGTCCATCATTACAACTCATCCATACTCCCATATATCGACGGTGTAGTTATGATCATCAAGTTTGTAAAACCTTCTCAGTCAATCAATTATAATGGAGTTATAGTCATCAATTGTGGATGGCCATGACATTTTTACCGCTGTGGACATTTCGGGTTGCGGTCTAAATCCAGTCTGTGACACGGACTGAAACCATCAACACCGTCATTTGAAATCAATTGGATTTGCAAATAGTATGAGACAGTCTCATGTAACACCAGGCTACAGCATTAGAAAGTATGACAACATGGTTTTCTTGCACAGTTAATTTAACATGATAAAAATAAAACGCCAACAGCGATCAAAATCTCAAGGCCACCCACAATTTATCAACATGATTTTCAGTCGTTTTCAAACAGCATTCTTTTTTTTCATCATTAATATTAATGGGATGGCGTTTTGTTGTGTTTTTCGGTGTTTTTCGGTGTTTTTCGGTGTTTTTCGGTGTTGTACGGTGTTTTACGATGTTTTTCGGTGTTTCACGGTGTTTTTCGGTATAAAGATACACCGGGTCTGTGCTGAATTGGGGCGGTAGTCTCCTCTTGGCGCCATTGACGTTCCATTCAAATGGACCATCCACACTGCTCTTCAAGCTGCTGCTGCAGGCGAACAGACAAACCTCTATGATGCAGCATTGCACTGCCTCCAGGTTGCCCCTATGAAGAGAGATGCAATTCATTCAACTAATAATTTCTTCGCATACGATTACATTTGCCAGTGGTAAGTTCGTAGAACCAGAATACATGAAATTACATACTCTCTTCTAGTGTGAATAGAATGAGTAGAGATCTGCTCACGAAGTATATCGATATGAAGTTTTCAGCTTGCACTGTGGTGGATAAAATGAGGAACAACCGCCTGCGAATCTATTGCGGTCTTAAGTGTAATGAACTTCATTTTTGCGACGGCACCATTGCCCTTGGGTGGGTACTTAAGTCCCTCTCAATGTGGAAATCGTGCAACGCTCTGCCAGAATGGTTTCGTGTGGGGTTTTCTCGGGGGGAGCATTTCGGAGGCTCCCAAGATTCACCTGTTATGACTTCTGAAAATAATCTGGTCTGAAACATATGTATGCTCTTTGCATTCACGGCAAGTCGTCTAAACCGGAAACAGCATGCTATGAAAAGCGTTGATGGTGACGACGAAGATGATGACGACGACGACAACGATGACGACAACACTGGTGACGACAAAGATGGTGATGACGGTGACGACAACGATGACAACGATGATTACGACGACGACGATGATGATGATGACGATGATGACGACGACGACGACGACGACGACGATGATGATGATGATGATGATGGGTAGTACTTTATGCAGTGTGTGCTCCGCGTGAAGATGGCTTTTTAACAAAATCACCTTGACAAGATACATGTCTTGCTATGATTTTATTCTCCCCCCCCCCCCCCCACCTTAACTAAACTACAAAATAATTGTCCTGTACATTTTTTCCTTAAAAAAAGCATTATAATGTCAGATCTGTGGCATTTCATGCAAATCAGTAGGTTTCTTAAAACTATCCACGCATGCTCTCTTATGTGTTGCAGAAACTCCGTCTTTAAGTTTTATGGAACACACGATGTGGGAGTGAGTGTCTTCATCTAAAGAGGAATTTAAACGAACTCCTTCGGCACTGCCTCTATTAAGGAATCGATAGTTGTCTCGAATTCCTGCACACCGTAGACCTCTTGCATACCAACAAATACAAACACACACGCACACAAACAAACAAACAAACACATACATACACACACACACACTCACATGCACACGCTTACAAAAATGCACATACGCATGTACGCGCACACACAAACACGCACACACACACACACATGCATACACACACATACAGACGCTTACACACACACGCGCGCGCGCGCACACACACACACGCATACACACGCTTGTACACACACGCTTACAAACATACACACACGCATGTACACGTACACGGAAATGCACGAGGGCGCGCGCGCACACACACATACACACACACACGCACACATACACACACTCTGGTACACACACGCTTACAAACACGCACACTCGCATGTACGCGTTCACACAAACGCATGCGGTATGAAATCGCCATCCTCAAATCCTGACTGTATTTAAGGAAGAATAAAAAAGATGCATTACATATCTTGGAGGAGAACATGCTATAGAATTGTCTTAAACCCAATTGTAGAATAGAACGAAAGTGTGTTTATTTTGCACACAGTTCACAATAGAATGACCAGGGGCGGGTTTCAAAATGCGAAGATCTCGGTAGATCTACGCAGATCTCGCCGAATGGGCAGTTTCATTCTTTGCTTGCTAGCGAGCCAATCGTAGACGAGCGTAGATTGAGCGAGGCAGCTTGAGAGGTGCCTAGCTTTTAAGATTCAAGATGGCGGACAGCATGAGTACAGTGCGCGCCGCCATCTTGGAGACAAAAGTTCGGCGTGAATGCGTTGACCTGCATTCGATGTGTAAACTGTAGGAGGTTTCACGATCTATTAATGCATTCAACATACACCTTTGATAAATTAATGCTGTGCATGGCTTATATTTTCTTTGGATGGGTTGCTAGTATCTCGAAATAGAGCGTTTTCTGAGTGAACCGGCAACACGTCGGCCATTGAAATGTGGCTAGTTCACCTCTTGTCGTGACGTCTACGCATGCGCATTAGTTCGTCACGTTGGGTAGTTTCTTTTTTAGCTAGCTCTTACTGCGAAGCAAGATCTTGCGACCAAGATCGACTACCTATTTTGAAACCCGCCCCAGCACTCCCACTAAGCATGCCTGTGAGACGAAGCAGCCTGACTTAGGTACATCACCAGTAATTGGTCTCCATGAGCCATACCGTCTTTCTCTTGAAAAATCAAACTCAGTAAGTCATATCTGTCGAGAACAAAGCGTTAGCATCTACAATGTAGTGTTGTGTGAAAAAGAAAACATTATGCAGGAATCCCTGAGACAGAATCCTGCACACAGAAGCAGATACATTTATCAGGTCTGTGGCCCACCCTAGAATAAGCTCCAACAAGCGCGTTGTGTGTTTCGTTCGAAAATATTGTTGTGACGTTTCTCGAACCTACTCGCAACATCGCAGGCGCAGTTGATTGTTGTGTATCGGTCAGGTCACGGCCTTGACCCGCGCGCGACCGAGTTAGGCTAATATTAGCTTGTTGTGACACAATAAGTCAGTCGCGACGCAGTTAGGAATGTGGGAGTGTGTTCGACATCGTGCTGGTAGTTTCTAGAATTTGTGTAAAGGTATATAAGGAGCGAAAGCGAGTGAGAGGGGGAGAGCAGCAGATACGACAGAGTTAAAGGTGAGAGCTTTGACCCTGTACAGAGCGAGTTTCTGCTGTGTGCTAGCAAGCCTCTGCGCTACTGTAAGCAGAGTGAAGCTGCGACGTAGTGCGACGATTATTGCTGTTGGCTGATTTTCACCACTGTAGTCGATCAGTGTGTGAATAAAGTTCGTTGGAAACGATCACCGGAGTCTGTCACTGTGACTTCCTAGCGCAAGCCAGGAGAACCCCCGTACATCAAGATATTGCAGAGAAGAGTGCAACAATATCATTACAAATTCAAATGCCATGATCTATTGTTTGTAGTTAAAACCAAAATCGCATTATACTTATATTCTCCAATGAAAGAACTCTAGAATCTACGAAGAGTTAAATAATATTTTCTCCGCAAAATACTGGATAAGATGCGTTGACTCGCGACCACAGGAATACAGTGTTTGGACTGTGTGTATTATCACACATGTCCGTTGGCGTGCAAGGGAGCATCAGAGGAAACGTGGGAATCATCATCACTGGCTTTGCGAGGGAGGCAGGCGGATTTTGAGGATGCTCCAGTGTGTTCAACGAGAGCGGCAAGCGGATATTGGACGCCTTAATATGGAAATAATTATCTCGGCAGGCCGGGATCAATAGGTTCTGTATACATATTGATATCACCGAATTTTCTGGGATTCTGTTGGATGCAAGCGTGCAGCAAATGGAAAAAAAAAGTTGTGATGAGTGAAAATGTGTGGAATGCTGCGTAAAGCAACCTGTAGACCTCCTGGTGTATAAAGGAGTTGCTGTGTTCCATTCGTGAGCTGGATCAATGTCGGGATGAAGAATCAACGGTCGTGGTTTAATTCTGTTCGTGATGATGTCAGGGCCGCCAAGCAGCAACGACGCCGAGCTGAACGTCAGTGGTTGAAAACTGGACTTACCATTCACAAACACCTTTTTGTCCAGGCCAAGAACTTAGTTACCAAACTCATGTATGATGCTAAAGTTAATTACTTCAGCTCTCAGATTGTGGATAGCGCGTCGTGCGGGGCAACTGTTCGGTATCTGCAACAAACTCCTCGGTAAAACCAAAAAGGTTCTCCTTCCGTCAATCTTCTCCGCTCTAGAACTTCCTGGCCGTTTTCTTGAATTCTTTGAGAACAAAATTCAAACCATTAGACGGGATCTCGATAGTCAAATACTGAATCCTCCCGCAGTTGCCGATCGTTGCTTTTAGGGCGTCCCGTTCACCACTTTCCAGACTGTGTCTGAAGATGCTGTCAAGAAAGTGATTCTCGCCCCCACTCCCACCACTTGCGACCTTGACCCCATCCCCACTCCCCTTTTAGTTGAATGCCTTGACTTTCTTCTGCCCTACATCACATCTGTTGTTAACGAGTTCCTCTCATCTGGCACCTTCCCTTCCGTGTACAAGTCAGCCATAATTAAGCCACTCCTGAAGAAGCCTTCTGTGGACCCTAACGTTTTGAAAAATTATCGCCCGATCTCTAACCTCCCCTTCCTGTCCAAAGTTATAGAGAGACTAGTACTCACCCAGCTGCAGCAACATCTTGCAACCAACAACATCTTGGCACCCCTGCAGTCAGCCTATCGTAGCCACCACAGCATAGAAACTGCCTTACTCAAAATACTCGGCGACCTTTACTCTTCTTTAGATCAGGGAAAACTTAGCATTATCACCCTCTTAGACTTGTCAGCGGCTTTCGACACAATAGACCACAAAACTCTCCTCTCACACCTGCGAAGCACTTTTGGAATTTCACACTCTGCCCTTGCCTGATTTCATTCTTATCTCACTGACAGATTTCAAACGGTCTCCATTAACAATCATTACTCAGCTCCTTCTCTTGTCCAGTTTGGTGTTCCCCAGGGCTCAGTACTGGGTCCAGTTTTGTTCGTTCTTTACATGCAACCTTTGTTTGACATAGTCGCTCAGCACTCAATCAGTTGCAGATGACAATCAGCTCTACAAAGACACCCCCTTAGATCAATTCCAACCCACGTTAGACACTCTACAGACCTATCTTTCTGATGTTAAGTCATGGATGTCACACAACAAACTCCAGCTGAACGATTCCAAAACCGAATGCCTTTTTGTCAAGTCTCAGAGACTAGTGACGCCTCCATCCCTCCCGTCTTCTGTCAGGGTAGGAGACGCTGACGTCGCCTTTGTTCCATCAGTCAAAAACCTTGGTGTCACCCTCGACTCTCATCTCTCTCTTTCCGACTTTGTCCAATACACTTGCAAATCTGCATACATACAACTCAGACAGATAAGCACAATCAGACACCTTCTCACTACTCAAGCTACTACTATCCTAGTCTGTGCTTTTATTCTCAGTCGCCTGGATTATTGCAACGGCCTCCTTGCCGGCTGTCCCGCATATCTCACCGATAAACTTCAAAGAGTGCAAGATGCTGCAGCTCAACTCATCTGTAAGTCAAAAAAGTCAGATCATCTCACTCCTCTCTTCCGCTCTCTTCACTGGTTGCCCATTAGTGCTTGAGTCCAATACAAGATTGCCTGTCTTTGCTACCATTACTTCGCTGAATCCCTTCCTCAATATTTGTCTAAACCCATGCGCATCTACACACCTGCTAGACAGCTACGCTGTTCCGCAGACACAAGAATCCTTAGGTTCCCAGAGGACCCTCCAGTTAAAACAAAATTTGGTGAACGCTCTTTCTTTTATCAGGCTCCCTCTATCTGGAATGACCTCCCCGCCTCTGTTCGTAACTCTACATCTCCCTCGACCTTTCGCTCTGCTCTCAAAACTCACCTCTTGAAATCTTTCCCGAATCCTGTCTAAGTTTCTTCATCTTCCTCCCCTCACTGTTCTCTTTGTACTAGCTTGCCTAAGCCCCCTACCACCCTCCTGTCTCTCCTCCCTCTCTCCCCAGTTTCATGGTTAAGCGGTGACGCTGTACATCAGTTTGTCGAATGCCTGAAGTGAATGTCTGACTTTTATGTTATTAAGTTTATTAAGTTACCTTTGATGTGATTGACTGTTAGTGTATATTGTAATGGTTGTGTATGTATGCGCCTTGAGCATGTCTTAACTCATGGTAAGGCGCTATATAAATCCACACATTATTATTATTATTATTATTATTCAACAATCTACATATGAAAATACTGTATACCACTGGGCATATTCATTTTGATTACGTGTCAGTGGAGTACATTTTGTATAAATCTTGGCATTTTAAAGATAATTTTCCAAGCCATTGTGGCAACGCTGGTCTGAAGAATGAGTTTCTTTCTGTTTCGAAAGCTTGCTTATTGTGGACGGAAAATGTGTCGGTTGAAGCATAACCAGTAACACGTTGTGTCAGCCTGATCGCACTCTTCCTATATACTCCATCAGTATACATTGATGAATAAAAATATCATGGTGCAGAACTCTTGGTGACCGCTGGTAGATGCTTCATGCGAGTTTGTGTCGCAAAGCACTGACGTGGACCTAGACTTATGTTATCATTCTATTGCATGTGTTGGCTTATATAGAAAAATTCCCTCTCTCCTACCTCTCACCTCTTTCTGTCTGTGTGCGTACGGGTGAGTGTGTGTGTTTGTGTGTGTGTGTGTGTGTGTGTGTGTGTGTGTGTGTGTGTGTGTAACTGGGAGGGAGAGAGAGAGAGAGAGAGAGAGAGAGAGAGAGAGAGAGAGAGAGAGAGAGAGAGAGATAGAGAGAGAGAGGGTGTTTGGGTGCGTGCGTGCGAGCGTTTTCTTTAGCATAACCTCTCCAAACTGATGACGAGCCAGTGTAGAGATATATGGTTGGAAATTAGTACATTTCTTGGGAGTGCTAATTTATAAGCAATGCTACACGACTAACATATATCATAGCAATTTGGAATGTCTTTTCAAATTGTTTAAAGGAACTGAAACACATTTATAATATTTTACTTTTGTAGAGGTGGGAGAAAAGAGGCATTACCTTCAATATGATGGAAACGCTCTGTACCAAACTGACAGTATCCTGTTGTCTTAGACGAAAACTCCACTTCCGCTGTCCAGATGGCATATGCCTCGTGTAAAGTAAAGCCTGGCGTGCGCGAGAATCATCAAACCTCATTAGTCCGTGCAAATCTAAGACTTGTACAAATGGTTCAGCTCTCAAATATCGATTTTGCGCGCGAAGGAGACCCCAATAGCAACTCTTGCCCCATACATCAGACGTGTGGACATGCTGGAGTCAGACGAGGCTGTAGCTAAGGTTCTCGGAATGTTTGCACTGTCCCTGCCTAACCCTAAACTTGCGTCTTCGTCCAGTGATTGAAAGTGATGGTGCAACTTGAACTGACCCGCGAACACTCAGCTGTTGTTGCAAACATTAGAGCGCCCACAAAACTGAGCTATGATATCAATTTATAAACTAACAACAAAACTAAAAGATCACTAAATGAAAAAAGACGAGTTTACGGTATATCAAAATGTTCTTTTTGTTTAATTCTTTTCAACTCAAAGAATCAAAAGATGCCCCGCTTGTTACTGAAAACGACTTGTAGCGAACCCTTGCAAAACGTGTTAAGAAGCATAGGTGACAGCAGCCCGATCACTCGAGACTTTCCCACTTTTCCCTCGGAGTGGACTGGACGTGCGAGAAATTCTTGTCGCAATGACGTTTTCATGACGCCATGGCCGCGACAACCAATGGAATCTGCGAGAACAGACGAGGCCCGGCGGCACGTTGTGGGAGGTGGGAGGGAGAGAGTTCCCCCAGAGATAAAAGCAGTGGTCGATAGTTCCGCGCACTCTCGTCGACGCGCGAGTCAGAGCTCACTGAGGGCCCCGCCAGAACAGTGCAGGGTGCTTCACCACCACTGAGGTCCCGACCACACGCCCGGCTGCTCGTTCCCTGAAGGCTTGATTTGGCTCACGTCTGCAGAGGCCGTCTCCTGTTTAACAAGAACGACTGTGGGCCTTCTCTGTTGTCTTAGCAGGTAAGCAAATACCTGAGATGGTCAGAAACATTAGTAGCAATCTTTGCTTCGGAAATGTTCCGCAAGCGTGCTTTATGAATTTAAAAGCCTCTTTATACGCCAGCAGCTTCTTATTGGCTGTAAAAATTACCCATAATAGCTTTTTTCATAGATTCAAATGAACAAACCGAGTAATGTACTCAGGTAGGTCGTGATTTCCATGGGAAACCCGAGGAATCTGGTTCTGACGGAGATATTTAGTACAGGTCTATGGTGAAGCGTTCGTGTCTGTGCGCACAAGTTTATCTTTCTTGAAACCTTGGTTTTTTATGCTTTTGAAGGAAAGTATGTGTATACATGTTTATCACATCTATTTTATTCAAACTTCAGAGTACGTTGATGGTGAATTCTCCTGGCACAAACGACCTTAGGGGATTAATTTGTGTTAACATGTCCGTTTTATTCATATCTCACTTGTTTCGACAATGTGAAAGCAGACTGCATCTTTTAGTTATGGTAAAATTTCCCCAGGAAAAACCAAGGGACAAGTACGGATGAAGGGATTTTTTAAAATACTCTCAGTGAGTCGTATGAGTTTTTAACAATAAAGATGTGCTTTTTCTCTGCATTTTTGATTGAAAGTCTGTTTAGAGTGCTGGTCTACGTTCAGTCTCTCGTGCGAAGTTAAAACGTCCGCGATGCTTATGTACATATTGCGAATCTCTGTTCCTCTTTGCCACACACTAAACAAGACGAATCGCCATAAGAACGTTAGATTTTATTATACACTAAGAGAACACTTTCAAAAGGCTGGTACACTGGTCCAGTTTTAATAATCTTTCCCTGGTAATGTCATTTCTCTAGG
>JAWQFJ010001607.1:96429-111429 GCA_034096865.1 Theodoxus fluviatilis
CATCCTGTCCTATAAAGAAAGCTGCCTTTCGTCAAATATGCAGTCACCTCCAGCGCAAACTGCGCTTGATCCAAAATGAGTGGTGGACCGACCTTGCTGAGAGGACCCAGCAATGTGCATATACCGGCATCATCAGGGGATTCTATGAAGCACTCAAAGCAGTGTATGGCCCATCTTACCAAATTCAGAGCCCGCTGCGCAGCGCCGACGGTCAGACACTGCTCACCAACAAGATGTCAATCCTGAACCGCTGGTCGGAACATTTCAGGACTCTTTTTAATGCAGATCGCTCTTTCGACGTGCCATCCATCCTCCGTATTCCTCAGCAACCCATCAAGGCTGAATTGGATGAGTTGCCTACCATCGAAGAACTCAAGGAGGCAACGAAACAGCTGAAACCTTGCAAAGCTGCCGGAGTTGACGGAATCCCGCCTGAGATATGGAAGCATGGCGGTCCAGCTCTATTAGAGAGACTGCACAGCCTATTTGTATGTTGCTGGGAACAGGGCAGGCTTCCTCAAGACCTCCGAGATGCAGTCATCATCACCCTGTGCAAGAACAAAGGCGAGGAGTCGGACTGCTCAAACTACCGAGGGATCACCCTGCTCTCCGTTGCCGGAAAGATCCTTGCGAGAATCCTGTTAAACAGACTGGCCCCCACCATCGCCCAGGACCACCTCCCAGAGAGCCAATGTGGATTTAGGGCCAACATCCTCAGTGGTTGGGGGGTTGGATGGAATACATGAGAGAGAGAGAGAGAGAGAGAGAGAGAGAGAGAGAGAGAGGGAAAGAGAGAGAGAAAGAGCGAGAGAGAGAGATAGAGAGAGAGATAAAATATAGAAAGAAGTAACCAGAAAATCAAGGCTCCTTAAGGACTCGAATGGGATCATTTTATCTGAAATCACGTATGATGTCGGCGAGAGCAGACATTACCTTATTCATTTCTGGGGGGAAATATGTTGTTGTGTAACATTTGTTTTTGCTCTTAACCAAAGCAGTCATGTGAAAAATCCCAAGACGAGGATTCCAACGTCACATTCTGTCACCAGTGAGGGAGGCCATTCATTTGTATGGGCATCAGAGCGAAGCATGAAAATCCCTCCTGAGGTGGATGCAGTGCCTGTCCCACTGCACGTGATCATTTTTGAACTGACAGTGCTGAGTTGTAGCATTCCCTCTGTTCGAGTCAGTGTCGAAGAAGCACGTCTCAACCACGTTGATAGGGGATTGGCTTGGAGAAGATTTTATCATGTCTCATACTCGTCCTCCTCAGGAGAAGGATTTCAGCTCATTAATCGATTCCTTGTGCGTGTGCCTGCTTAACTATCATGTTTGCGTGCATGACCAGGTATTTGAAGACATGTGTATGTATGCATGCATGCATGCGTTCATGAGCATTCGTGGGTGTGTACGTGTGTGTTATTCTTGTGCATACACGCGCGTGCGTGTACCTACATATTTGCGAAAGCATATGTTTGTGTATGTCGGTGCACAAGCTCACGCATATGGCTGTATTTTGTTGGTTTGAACATATGGGTATAAATGTGTTTGATTCGGCTGAGGAACTATGAGAGCACGTTGCACCTATTTGAAATAAAATATTAGCAGGTTTCTAATGTGATTCCTGTGTCCCCTGTGCGGGTTATTTTTTAGTTCCATGCAGTCAAAAGTCTCATCATATAGAGTTGAATTTCATCGAATAAGAACTTTGAAGATTTGTAGGGGACCATATAAATGATATGGATTCACGTGCTATGACGCATTGGCTGGCCTTACAAGGCATGAACACAGAGAAGCTTCATTCATGGGGGAAAATTGACAAACGTAATGAAGTGCATTTTCAGTGATGAGAAAAGTTATATTTTCACTCTAATAACTTATTTATATTGTCGTTGTTTCATGTTAAGAGGATATGCCTATTATCCTTATCGATGAATAAATGCACTTTACTACCCGGCGAATCTACGGGTAGAAATTGCACTTGCATACATCATATCTGCAGATGAAGTTTTGCCAGAGGAGAACGGAACTGTAATCCCTATATGTACATAATTCGTTGCAGTCTCTACTCACCGTGACTTAAAAGAATGCATATATGTCGCTCCTGATGTTGCTGATGTTGATCCCTGCACTCCACTATCTCACAGGCATAAGGCCACCACGAGTAACATATTCTGCCCTAAGCATAGAAGCAAGGGTAGATAACTATCTGGATGGTAAGATGAATCAGTGTGAACAATTATGGGTACTCCGGAATCGAGAGACTCGCGTAGGTGAAATTAGTCGCGGGCTGAAATACCCCTAATTAAGCTTACTGCTCTCTTATGAATTGGTTACTTCGTGAACTATTGAACTAAAGAGCCTCAATTGTGCCATTGGTTTCATTCCAAACTCTCCGTCTTTATCTCGTTAAGGCTTTGCAGGAGAATGCAGACCGCGAGGGCGAAACTGCGTGGCTATTTCCGCCAGAAATAGCAAAACACATATTACCAAAACACTCACAGTGGCCCATTCTTTACTTTTGTGGATGTGATGGAGAATGACAATACAAAGGCTGAGTAGAGGTGGGAGGTGGAGGGGAAAGGGAAGGAGACTAAATCGGGCACAGCATGAAACACCGCAAGTGCTAGTTTCGATGCGATTGAAGCCAGCTGCCCGTAACAGAGAAATATTTGAACGTTAAGGATCATCTGATGATCCTCGCTCACTCACTCCCGGCATGACCTGCCAATTTGGCCCACGCAATTGTGCCAAACTGTGCGCACACTCAATGCGGCTAGTTCCACGCAGTTTCACAGCAACGCGTGTTTAAGAGCGATTCCTTAAGAGCTTTTTGCCTTCGTGAAATTGTTCGATGGGCATTATGATAGAAATGTCGAAGTTAAGCCTTGCACATGTTACACAGAAAGATGCGTGATTTTGCATGGGGACTCCTGATGAAACTGAAATGGAATATGGAGTATTGCACTTCTTGAAGAGCCTGCTTTGAATATCTTGATTTTGACCCATTTCCCCACTTTTCATCCTCTCTGCATGGTCTCAGTTGCGCATGAAACTCCTTTCCCGCTTTGACAGCAGACTCCCCTGGAATTTCATGCGAAATTCGTGTTGCTCTCAAGCACAGCACGTTTCCAGACCACGCATCCAATCTCTATTCGTGCTTGGAACAAAGAGGAAAGGTCATGAAACATCATGAACATCCTTGTACTTCGTTTGTCTCTAAGGCACACAGCAGTTCTAGGAGATGCGGATAAATGTATGACGCCACAACATGTGTCTAAGATGATCTTCTAAACAGATGATCCGTTCAACGACGAATAGAGCTCAATAGTCACTCTCCTTACAACGGCTGAAACAAATGGAGTGATGAAGAAAGAGAGAGAGGAAATAGACTGCTAAATATATCATCCGAAAGGGAAATGTATCTATTGAAAGAATTGGCAAATGCACAAATTTTCATTTAATGTTAAAATACCGACGAAGGACTTTGCCCCTGTCCAGTAGAAACAAAATAAACACCGACAGTATGGGGTAATGAGGTGTTCGTCAGTTACGACAAACTGTCAGCCAAGTCGAATGGACTGTTGCATTTTTTCCATAGTTTGAATATGTGACTTTTGACATTTGTGGTGGCTGTTTGCACATAGTCGTTCTATTTGTTACTTTACTTCTCATTCTTTGTGTCAACATTCTTACCTAATTTGTGGCATCGGTTGTAGAAGCAAACCATAGGGTGTGTCGGCGAGAATAAACATCAAATGTGACTTTGCATAGAGAAAGCAAGGTAAAAATAGAAAAAATGACAAAATAAAATGTTGAATCATCATTTCTTCATTCATGCATATTCAAGAAAGAAAAAAAGATAAAAAGGGATTTTTAAAGATTAGTGATGAACATTTCAGGAAAGGTATCACGTGAGAGAGTGCTCTGACGACTTCTCTCGGCGTTTGCTCAAAAACTGTTTTGCCGACTTTGCCTTGTTTCCCCTGCACGGTCACCAATACTGAGCACTCTGACTCTCGTCATTTCACTGGAAACGACCCTTAGTATTAAGAATAAATCACGTTTGATGACGTTGTTCGCCAGTACATAAAACGAGTCAGCTGAGGTTTCCACGTGCTACCACATACTGCCAGCCCCACTCAATGTCCTCTTAAAAGCAGCTTCTCGCATTTGGGTTTTTTAAAAATCCTTCAAAACGTGACAACTTCCTGGTGGCATTAAATGTTAGTCTGAAAACTATTTTTTTGCAATCTGCGTTATTTCTTAACAAAGAGACCGGACCCTCCTCCACTGTTTCACTTAGTGGAGAGGAGCGGGGCACATCTAAGAGCAGATCTTGCAAGCAACGGACACCACGTTCACTCCACTTCCGCTGTCCAGATGGCAAAGTAAAGCCTAGCGTGCGCGAGAATCATCAAACCCCATTAGTCCGTGCAAATTTAAGACTTGTACAAATGGTTCAGCTCTCAAATATCGATTTTGCACAAGAAGGAGACCCCAATAGCAACTCTTGCCCCATATATCAGACGTGTGGACATGCTGGAGTCAGACGAGGCTGTAGCTAAGGTACTCGGAATGTTTGCACTGTCCCTGCCTTACCCTAAACTTGCGTCTTCGTCCAGTGATTGAAAGTGATGGTGCAACTTGAACCGACCCGCGAACACTCAGCTGTTGTTGCTTCTCCCGAGAAGAATCGCCAAGTCTGACCAGTGTGTTTACACAACTTGTCACGCCTTCGATTAATTCCGAGAGACAGACGTCCAGATTTCGCAACCACTTTTTCCGAGGGAAGCTGCTGCATTCTGGTGCAATGAACTCACGCAAACAGTGACCTGTCCGATGCATTCATCGCGGTTCGATCGCTTGGAGACGTTAGGAAATAAGCAAACATGCCAGTGTCGGCGAATCTGACAGACAAATCTCGACACAAAGACGTAGTCTAAAAAGGACAGATGGGTGTTAACTTCGTAAAGTAAGGCGAGGGTTGGCGCCACAAATCCTACAGTTGGGTATTTTGGTTGCTTTTTTGCTCTATTATGGGATGCCAGGACTTCTGCAAGTAAAAGGCACCTGCTCCCTGGCGCCTTCCGGTCCACTGCTGTTAGGCTTAAGCTCTGTGTAGTCTATTTCTGGCTAGAGTCAGTGGGAGCGAATTCACTTCAGGAAAAGGGAGTCCCCACTGGGAGGTAAATACACTCTATTACACTAATGGCGTCCTAACATTTCGTGATGAAGTATTCATGATGATTTCATAGAGGAGACATTTTTGCAAGGCTTGCTCGGTGAAGCTACAGTAATGACGCAAACATGTTGTCTTCATGGTAAGCCTACGTAACGAATGTTGCCTTAATGGTATGTAACGAATGTTGTCTTAATGGTACGTAACGAATGTTGAAGCAGAGGCTTCTAAAGTGAAGCACTAAAGCATTCGGCCTAGTGCAGGGTTTTGGTGTACGAGTATTTTATGTGTGCCTTACTTTTGTCCAAGCTGGACAGACTAGGAAAAGTGGACGTGAGGAAAGAGAAAGTGGAGGCAACAAAAAAGAGGAGTAAAGGTGAAGAAATAGTGGAAAGATGTCCAAGTCATCAAACTTAATCATCATCATCATCATCATCTGATGATGATGATGATGATGATGATGATGATGATGATGATGATGTTGATGATGATGATGATGATAAGTTTTTCGCCTTGTATAAATCGCGGAGGGAGACGCGCATCTTATCCCCAAACGACAGGGGTAATAAACGTAATTAGACACTCTGACAGAGAGGCGCTTGCCACCACAGGCAGACAAAGAGAAACAGACGTGTAACATAATTACAGTATGCATGCATCCTATTATGATTTGATACTAAAATAGAAATGATGTTATCCCTGCGATTCAGATGCAATGAGGCACTCTTGGTCTGTGACAATCATAGGGTCAAACTTTGCGGATCAGCCAGTCACGTGCTTTCTCTGGTAACTATATCGAGTATGTTTCTCTGCACAATAATTGACATACCACTTTTATATTTCGCAAGTCTATGTCTATACTGATAATAAACATGCAATTTAACATGATACGGGCGATAGCCTGAGGGGTGCAGGTGTGTAGAGGGGGGAGGTGTGGAGTAGGTATGGAGTAAAACTGCCGATGACGTAGTTGGCACGGGACCGAACACGATTGTGTACCATCCGTGCTCAGTGTCTTGATTTGAAGCTTTTCTTTCACGTCGATATTTAACCTTTTCGTCATTACCTACTTTTGGGACACATTCGAGAAAAGAAAATAGGTTCTGAAGGGGGTTGTGTTATACAAACAGGCGGCTGATGTTGACTGATATGCTGGCATATGCATCCCTGCTCTGAAGTCACTCTCATTTCAGTCATTTGCTTTCACTTGGGCAGTCATTTGCTTTCACTTGGGCAGTCATTTGCTTTCACTTGGGCAGTCATGCGCGTGTTGCCTTGGTGGCCTGTTCTAATGGAGCGGTGCTTACGCCTACTTCGCCCATGTTTCGACTTGCCGCAAGGGATTTCGGGACCTGCGGCCAGTCCAAAGAACGACATCGACGTCGGTATACATGTACCTTGACGTCCCACGTCCGTTTAGGTCGCTGTGGCCCATACTGCTGTAGTCGCTGTGGCCCATACTGCTGAAGTCGCTGTGGCCCATACTGCTGTAGTCGCTGTGGCCCATACTGCTGTAGTCGCTGTGGCCCATACTGCTGTAGTCGCTGTGGCCCATACTGCTGTAGTCGCTGTGGCCCATACTGCTGTAGTCGCTGTGGCCCATACTGCTGTAGTCGCTGTGGCCCATACTGCTGTAATCGCTGTGGCCCATACTGCTGCAGTCGATGTTTCCCATACTGCTGTAGTCGCTGTGGCCGATGCTGCTGTAGTCGCTGTGGCCCATACTGCTGTAGTCGCTGTGGCCCATACTGCTGTAGTCGCTGTGGCCCATACTGCTGTAGTCGCTGTGGCCCATACTGCTGTAGTCGCTGTAGCTTATACTGCTGTAGTCGCTGTAGCCCATACTGCTGTAGTCGCTGTGGCCCATACTGCTGTAGTCGCTGTGGCCCATACTGCTATAGTCGCTGTGGCCCATACTGCCGTAGTCGCTGTGGCCCATACTGCTGTAGTCGCTGTGGCCCATACTGCTGTAGTCGCTGTGGCCGATGCTGCTGTAGTCGCTGTGGCCCATACTGCTGTAGTCGCTGTGGCCCATACTGCTGTAGTCGCTGTGGCCCATACTGCTGTAGTCGCTGTGGCCCATACTGCTGTAGTCGCTGTGGCCCATACTGCTGTAGTCGCTGTGGCCCATACTGCTGTAGTCGCTGTAGCTTATACTGCTGTAGTCGCTGTGGCCCATACTGCTGTAGTCGCTGTGGCCCACACTGCTGTAGTCGCTGTGGCCCATACTGCTGTAGTCGCTGTGGCCCATACTGCTGTAGTCGCTGTGGCCGATGCTGTTGTAGTCGCTGTGGCCCATACTGCTGTAGTCGCTGTGGCCCATACTGCTGTAGTCGCTGTGGCCCATACTGCTGTAGTCGCTTTGGCCGATGCTGCTGTAGTCGCTGTGGCCCATACTGCTGTAGTCGCTTAGTCCCATACTGCTGTAGTCGCTGTGGCTCATACTGCTGTAGTCGCTGTGGCCCATACTGCTGTAGTCGCTGTAGCCCATACTGCTGTAGTCGCTGTGGCCCATACTGCTGTAGTCGCTTAGTCCCATACTGCTGTAGTCGCTTAGTCCCATACTGCTGTAGTCGCTGTGGCCCATACTGCTGTAGTCGCTGTGGGCCATACTGCTGTAGTCGCTGTGGCCGATGCTGCTGTAGTCGCTGTGGCCCATACTGCTGTAGTCGCTGTGGCCCATACTGCTGTAGTCGCTGTGGCCCATACTGCTGTAGTCGCTTTGGCCGATGCTGCTGTAGTCGCTGTGGCCCATACTGCTGTAGTCGATGTGGCCCATACTGCTGTAGTCGCTGTGGCCCATACTGCTGTAGTCGCTGTGGCCGATGCTGCTGTAGTCGCTGTGGCCCATACTGCTGTAGTCGCTGTGGCCCATACTGCTGTAGTCGCTGTGGCTCATACTGCTGTAGTCGCTGTAGCCCATACTGCTGTAGTCGCTGTGGCCCATACTGCTGTAGTCGCTGTAGCCCATACTGCTGTAGTCGCTGCGGCCCATACTGCTGTAGTCGCTGTGGCCCATACTGCTGTAGTCGCTGTGGCCCATACTGCTGTAGTCGCTGTGGCCCATACTGCTGTAGTCACTGTGGCCGATGCTGCGTCTTTAAATGGCTGGTCAGACGGATCTTTCGTGCGTAGACATTACATTTTTCACGAATTTACAGAATAAACATGCCATGTCCGCCATTGTTTCCTTTGGTTCGCAAGTAAAACATTAGTTTTTAGAATTACTGACGCAGATACGAAGAAACTGTAACCAAAGTACAATGTCATATTTTCAAATCTCTATGTAGAACACATCAAAAGTTTATTCAACTCGCTACATTACTCAAATCTACATGTGGTCCGAAGAGCAAAGTAGAAGCCGAGTTTCGCTTATGTGGCAACATGACGCTACCTAGCTTGTTATGCAACTCAGTGATGCGGAAGTGGCGTGTGCACATCACTCCAGACACCAGCGGCGTAGTCGTAAGCAACGGTTTCCGATTATAGGATGACTGTCGTCTGCCACGGTTTCCCTCACATCGGGTACTGCGTCCAGTTACAAGTCTGTAAAGAGAAGATGTTCGTCGCTTCCAACTGCATTTTGTGCGCACTTTTAAATGTCTTATTTGCAGTGTTTGGCTTTTGCTCCGTGTCATGACAAGCCCATTCTGTTTAACGCTTTGAATATTGGACCCAGGATTGAGAACTAACAAATGTAATGTATTCCTCAAGATACTTAATGCGCCAGTGTGTTGGTATCTCATCAGAAAGTTTGCTAGATTTCCCCTGACCTAAGATTGTCTAAAAATATCTCGCAGCCGAGATTAAAGTGCATCCTTCGTAGAGTGGACCAAGCCATAGCTTCATATAAGTGATGATGACGACGACGACAATGAAGAGGAAGACGACGACGTCGATGAAGACGACAACGACGAAGACGAGGTGATGGATGAGAAGGAGGAGTTGGAGGAGTTGGAGGAGGAGGAGGAGGAGTTGGAGGAGGAGGAGGAGGAGTTGGAGGAGGAGGAGGAGTTGGAGGAGGAGGAGGAGCTGGAGGAGTTAGAGAAGCTGGAGGAGGAGGAGGAGGAGCTGGAGGAGGAGGGAGGAGAAGGAGGAGTTGGAGGAGGAGTTGGAGGAGGAGTTGGAGGAGGATGACGAACTGGAGGAGGAGGAGGAGGAGGAGGAGGAGGAGGAGGAGGAGCTGGAGGAGGAGGAGGAGCTGGAGGAGGAGGAGGAGCTGGAGGAGGAGGAGTTGGAGGAGGAGGAGGAGTTGGAGGAGGAGGAGGAGCTAGAGGGGAAGTTGGAGGAGGAGGAGTTGGAGGAGGAGGAGGAGGAGGAGGAGGAGTTGGAGGAGAAGGAGGAGGAGGAGGAGTTGGAGGAGAAGGAGGAGGAGGAGGAGGAGGGGGAGGGGGAGGAGGAGGAGGAAGAGGAGGAGGAGGAGGAGGAGGAGGAGGAGGAGGAGGAGGAGGAGGAGCACACAACACTCCCGCTTCTACACCCACCTTACTCTCTTCCTCCGCTCTCGCCGCTTCTTGCAAATATTACAAATAAGACTTTTCCTACTCAGTCTATTTCAGGGCGTAAGCGCGGATTTATACCCTTTTCGACGTTGACACCGTATTTGACTTGTTGCTTTGGAAACGATATGACACCTTCTCATCCATTTGAAAGAGACAACACGACGAAACCGAGATGGAAATGCTATGATCAAAGCGATTTAAGACTCCTGTTTTGCGCTTCAGTCCTGATCACATGTTTCGGCGCATTAAATGCCAATGGGTAATTTAGTCTGCAGATATTAATGCAAATATTTTGAAAGATGAGACGTAACATACAATACAAAACGGCTCATCAACTCTGTAGTTTTGTGCCGGTAGCGATGAGTCTTTGCCATCATTTGACCGTGTGTTTTCTCCGTCAGAAAGACATTTTGTTGTTTGGCAGATATGGAACAGGTAACTAGGAAAAAACTTTAGATTTTACATCTCGACAGTGTATGTGAAAATAATGAAACTCAGTTTGCCAGTGTTTCGTGTATTTGTTTAGAGATACATTTTAAAATACATGGATAAATCCTTACTAATGATCACATGGGCATTTACGACTAAGAGATTTTTACCAATAACCCTTTTTTTCTAAAATAATCGAATATGATGTTTACTTGGTTGTTTGATAGTGACCGACTCAGACAGATTACCTGGCATACTTGTTGTTGACTAGCTTGCATGAAGCAGACACTCTTTTAAAAAATAAACAATCAGTGTCTTGTTCGTTTCCATGTAATTATGCTACCGTGAATATTGTTTCCGGGTCTGTGTCTAATCACGTGTTCTATGAGACGTTGCCAAGGAGCGAACTTGTCAAAGGAGAAGTGATTCTATTCTGTTGGATGTGAATGATCGCTCAGTCTCGATAATCTCCGGTAGACTGTCTGGCGGCTAGGGACCGCCCTGTCTGGCGGCTAGGGACCGCCCCTGCCTGGCTGCTAGGGACCGCCCCTGCCTGGCTGCTAGGGACCGCCCCTGCCTGGCTGCTAGGGACCGCCCCTGTCTGGCGGCTAGGGACCGCCCTGTCTGGCGGCTAGGGACCGCCCCTGCCTGGCTGCTAGGGACCGCCCCTGCCTGGCTGCTAGGGACCGCCCCTGTCTGGCGGCTAGGGACCGCCCCTGTCTGGCGGCTAGGGACCGCCCCTGTCTGGCTGCTAGGGACCGCCCCTGTCTGGCTGCTAGGGACCGCCCCTGTCTGGCTGCTAGGGACCGCCCCTGCCTGGCTGCTAGGGACCGCCCCCTGTCTGGCTGCTAGGGACCGCCCCTGCCGGGCTGCTAGGGACCGCCCCTGTCTGGCTGCTAGGGACCGCCCCTGTCTGGTGGCTAGGGACCGCCCCTGTCTGGCGGCTAGGGACCGCCCCTGCCCGGCTGCTAGGGACCGTCCCTGTCTGGCTGCTCGGGACCGCCCCTGTCTGGCTGCTAGGGACCGCCCCTGTCGGGTTGCTAGGGACCGCCCCTGTCTGGCGGCTAGGGACCGCCCCTGTCTGGCTGCTAGGGACCGCCCCTGTCGGGTTGCTAGGGACCGCCCCTGTCTGGCGGCTAGGGACCGCCCCTGCCTGGCTGCTAGGGACCGCCCCTGTCTGGCTGCTAGGGACCGCCCCTGCCTGGCTGCTAGGGACCGCCCCTGTCTGGCTGCTAGGGACCGCCCCTGTCTGGCGGCTAGGGACCGCCCCTGTCTGGCGGCTAGGGACCGCCCCTGTCTGGCGGCTAGGAACCGCCCCTGTCATGTCGTGGTGGAGTGTACAAGTGACAGCAAAAGTCAAGCACTGCCCATGTCGTGGTTTAGTGTACAACTGACAGCAAGAGTCAAGCACTGTCCATTTTATGGTGGAGTGTAAAACTGACAGCAAGAGTCAAGCACTGCCCATGTCGTGGTGGAGTGTACAACTGACAGCAAGAGTCAAGCACTGTCCATTTTATGGTGGAGTGTAAAACTGACAGCAAGAGTCAAGCACTGCTCATGTCGTGGTTTAGTGTACAACTGACAGCAAGAGTCAAGTACTGCTCATGTCGTGGTTTAGTGTGCAACTGACAGCAAGAGTCAAGCACTGCTCATGTCGTGGTTTAGTGTACAACTGACAGCAAGAGTCAAGCCCTGTCCATTTTATGGTGGAGTGTAAAACTGACAGCAAGAGTCAAGCACTGCCCATGTCGTGGTGGAGTGTACAACTGACAGCAAGAGTCAAGCACTACCCATTTTATGGTGGAGTGTACAAGTGACAGCAAGAGTCAAGCACTGCCCAAATCGTGGTGGAGTGTGCAACTGACAGCAAGAGTCAAGCACTGCCCATGTCGGGGTGGAGTGTACAAGTGACAGCAAGAGTCAAGCACTGCCCATGTCGTGGTGGAGTGTACAACTGACAGCAAGAGTCAAGCACTACCCATTTTATGGTGGAGTGTACAAGTGACAGCAAGAGTCAAGCACTGCCCAAATCGTGGTGGAGTGTGCAACTGACAGCAAGAGTCAAGCACTGCCCATGTCGTGGTAGAGGCACATGTTTCCATGTAACCATGTAGATGACTGTTGATAGAAAACGTAATTTAAGAAGGCGTGCATTTTCTGTTTTGGAACACCCGTGCTGCAGCGGTGACAGTAACGTGGAAGTGCAGAAACCTGTGTTGCATGTGCAGGTACGCCATGGACGCATTCAAGGTGACGGTGATGGCACTGGTGCTGCTGGCTGCTGTGATGGCGGCTCCTTCCAACAACGGCAATCATGGGATCGGCGTGCCCCTGTCACAGGTCTCCAACGGAGAAGTCGACATCTGTGAAATCCTTTGCAAGAACTCGTGAGTAGCCTGTCTTGTGGCTGTTGCACTGACGGTAATTGTGATGGTTGTGGTAGTGATTATCATTATGGCAATGATGGAACAAGTGATGGAGATGGTGGTGGTCATAATTGTTGTGGGTAAGGTGGGAGCTGTGGTACGGTATTAATAGTGGGTGCAACGATGGTGATGGTGGAGGTGATGGAGATGGTGGTGGCGGTGATTGCGCTGGTGGGGGTAATTGCGGTTGTAGATGCAGCACCAGCAGTGGTGTACTAAAGCAGGAGTAGCACCGTCTAGTCAGTCCTCAGTCGGCAGTGCGCAGTGCCCAGTACTTGCAGAGCGGCTAGCAGTATCCGACCTTGGTTTTCGCAGAGTCAGAGAGTAAAGTCAGTCAATCCTTGGCGATGATTAGAGATTCTTCTCCAACCATGGGACCCTATCTTCTTTTCCCCTCCCTATTCATGTTGTTTTCCGCATGTACGGTGGTGATTGTCGCCGTTAACTGCGTGTTGTTTTCAATTTTCTGAGTAAGTATTTTCCCTTCACAAGTTTAGCCGATGCATTCCAAAGGGCAAGCACATCCTTTCAGTTGTGTGACATATCTAATTCGCAGCTTGGCCTCTTTGTAGCGTTTAGCTTCTTGTTGTCCTTGGGGTAAACACTTTTCTAATATTCACATGAAAAGAAAAGCATGTCATGTTCTATCTTCGTCAACAGACGTGATACGGAATACAGGCCCGTCAAAGAAATTTCCTCCATGATTTCGTGCCAGCAACTGATTGCCTCATAAAACCACAGCTCAGGTCAGATCGCGTTGAGTCCTGCGGCGTTTTAGCCTGTGAAGAATGAAAGAAAACATTCTCAGCCGTAATTGAAGTGTTTCCAGATCAAAGGAGGATTCGGAAGTTTGCAGCTAATGTAAGAAAAATACGATCGTCGGAAGCAGAACTTGCACTGGAGGAAGTCACCTAATTTAGAGGATATCCGAGTGGGGTTCTTCTCGTGTCAACGTTAGTTTATTGCAGGTCGCTGTTTCCTTCTGGCATCTGAGTTTTTTCAAATAACTGCGAAAGGTTGATAGCCGAAATATTCTCAATAAACTTGTTTTTCGTGCTCACACTTTACGAATGTTATGCATTGGCTCCCGAAACCATACTCTGTGCTTGTAGTGCGCTAGGGGAACGTTTAGTAAACAACATTCTCAAGCGGTCATGGAAATTAATGTCTGATGAGTTTTTGGATGAGATAAAAGATACTGGAACCCTCACGTGTTCTACTCTTATGCAATGCAGTTGTGTAAATCAGTTCGGATGTGACATTAACGGTGATTCTTGGTAGTCGACAAGAGCTTTGCCACTTTCCTTCTCTGGCTATTGGAGCAGCTTTGAGGGCAAACGTATATGATCAAAGAGAAGGGAAATACACAATGTAGTGCAACGTACGGTTTACGTTGCGACAGTCGTTGAAGGCGCAGTGAACATCTCCACACGTGAATGTCAAGTTGCACAAGAAGAACTCTGCCTTTAAGGCACGTTTGAAAGAAAGCAATATGGTTGACAAAGATCACATCTACATTCGCCCACAATAAAAACATTCTCATATTAAAAAGTAATCAAGATCGAAAACAAAAGAAAAACCCTCTTCAGTTTTAATAAAGAACTGCGTGGATGAACTGTTTATTGTGTTATTTGTACTTCTCACGAAGGTTTATTTATTTATCACAACTAGCTGCCTATTTCGTGAGTGTCGATAAACATTTGGCTCTACGACCCCTACCGTTACTGCCGCATGAAACATTGCCTCAACACACACTATAGGGTTTATGTTTATAAAACGCTTTGAAAAATTAATACTTGCAAAAGTTTGTGCGTCGATACATTAGATGCTTCAAGATGCTTTAAGCTGAATACACACAAAGTGTGGGGAAACGTTTGAACAGAGCGAGTCCAGTCACATTGACTCCTGGACTGTGTGTCTCCAGAACTTGGCCTAACCGTAAACTTTGATAAAACCAAAGTAATGGTGTTTCGAAAAGGTACATTCCTGGGCCGAGGCGAAAAATGGAATCTGGGAAGTAAAGCACTGGAGGTGGTCAACCAGTATAAAATACCTCGGTTTTACTTTCACAACCAAACTGTCCCTAGTTTCCGCTCTTGGCATTCAGGTGATGAAGGCCAAGAGTAAAACAGTCCAGCTTCTGAAAACAATGTGGAGTCTTAACACTCTCAACACAAGCATTTTTCCCAAGTGCATTTTTTCCCATGATGCCCAAGTGCAGCCTTCCTTACTATAAAGTTCGGAGCTGTGGGGAGTACGAAGAAGACAGTGTATAGAAAGGGCCCACATGTATGCATGTAAGCGATTCCTAAATGTTGACGTTAAATCTTCCAGCACACTCTGCCACGATGAATTGGGTAGATATCCTCTTTATATAAACACTATGACGCGTGCAATTAAATTTTGGCTTAGGTTGTGCAAAATGCCAATCGACAGGCTGCCAAAACAAGCTTATCTGATG
>JAWQFJ010001607.1:118929-120468 GCA_034096865.1 Theodoxus fluviatilis
CCTCTCAACCGTATGAGGACCTGTATATCCGAATCGACTCAATACAATGAACCCAAATATTGCAGTATTGTTGACAAGTGAATGAAGTAAACATGTACCAAATTACATTGCGATATGTTCACTCGTTTCTTTGCTGTGGTTGCGTATGTGAGCCGTCCCTAACTTTTTTCCGCTAGTATATATATATATATATATATATATATATATATATATATATATATATATATATATATATATATATATATATATATGCTAGTCCTTTTGATGACAATTTTGAGTGTCAATGTCTCTTTCTGACATTTCAGTGATGTTGCTGCCTATCCACGTGACGGTTGCATATGACCTAAGACATCAGGACGAGAAAAATAGTTTATCGTGCTTTCGACTGATAAACATGTTGCAGTGCAAAAACTGCATGAACATGAATTCCTTAGTTATGGTTTTGCGAATCGCGCAAGCGCGTCCCTTTTTGAGCTAGTTTTCGTGTGTGTGTGTGTTTGTGTATGTATGTGTGTGTGTGTGTGTTTTGTGTGTGTGTGTTCGTGTGTGTGTGTGTGTGTCTCACATTTTCAGAAACAAAAACAAAAAACCTTAGTATCTGTTAAGGAAAATAATAAATAATAGCCCTGAAAGAATACTCGGCACACAAAGTTACCCCACCTCGTAACTCCTGCCCCTCCATCCCACCTTACCATAGCGTACAGTCGGCATGATTCGCTGAGCTCGATGTTCGTTTCTCTTGCAGGATGAAGAAATGCCCCCCCAGCTGCCCCCAGTCTCCCCTCAGTCCCTGGAACAAGCGCTCCCTGTCTAACAGGTTCGACGACTTCAGGTAGTGTGAGAGGCGTGTGCAAGACGCGTGTAGGGTAACACCGGTGCTCCATTAGAGGACGCTCATGCCGCACAGTCTTTGTCCAGACATAACATTCGCTCATGTGACATGTCTCGCATATTTCAGACCCCGCACGCAGCATTTTATCGTCTGGCCGAGGCTAGTCTGCCACGCGCCGTACTCCGCCGTTTTTTCGTCTCCGGTTTGCATGAAAAGCGCTCATTTTTAGAATTACTTACACACATGTGAATACATCGTAACGAAACGACAATATTCATTTCTCGAAGCCCTATGCAAAATGCACCAAAAGTTCGTTTGCATCACATTATTTCAATCGAAATCTGGGTCACTGAGTGGTTCGGGCCATCAACACATGCTGGTCCACTGGTGGCCTAGATCTGAACCTACTCTTCCACTGTTACTATCGCTGAAATGGTCGAAGTCGGAAACATTCGCGGACTCTGTCTGGGCGGACAGAGTACCCCAGTTTGATATCTCGGCATTTGAACGAGAACGAGACCGCACTCGCCACTCCGTCTGACTGACTTCGCACGCCCGGGGAGTTATGCTAAGATCCGACCGCGTTAATGTATCTGCGTTTTGTGACAAACGTCTTGCTCGGCGGTACTGTACTCCATGCACCTTAACGGTCCGCGTGATTCGGTGTAATCTTAAGCTAAACGACGCTTATTGGCGCTGCTGAAATG
>JAWQFJ010001607.1:122978-125478 GCA_034096865.1 Theodoxus fluviatilis
TACATCCGAATCGACTCAATACAATGAACCCAAATATTGCAGAATTGTTGACAAGTGAATGAAGTAAACATGTTCCAAATTACATTGCGATATGTTCACTCGTTTCTTTGCTGTGGTTGCATATATGAGCCGTCCCTAACGTTTTTCCGCTAATATATATATATATATATATATATATATATATATATTATTATATTATATTATATATATATATATATATATATATATGCTAGTCCTTTTGATGACAATTTTGAGTGTCAATGTCTCTTTCTGACATTTCAGTGATGTTGCTGCCTATCCACGTGACGGTTGCATATGACCTAGACATCAGGACGAGGAAAATAGTTTATCGTGCTTTCGACTGATAAACATGTTGCAGTGCAAAAACTGCATGAACATGAATTCCTTAGTTATGTTTTGCGAATCGCGCAAGCGCGTCCCTTTTTGGCTAGTTTTCGTGTGTGTGTGTGTGTTTGTGTATGTATGTGTGTGTGTTGTGTGTTTGTTTTGTGTGTGTGGTTCGTGTGTGTGTGTGTGTGTCTCACATTTCAGAACACAAAACAAAAAACCTTAGTATCTGATAAGGAAAATAATAAATAATAGCCCTGAAAGAATACTCGGCACACAAAGTTACCCCACCTCGTAACTCCTGCCCCTCCATCCCACCTTACCATAGCGTACAGTCGGCATGATTCGCTGAGCTCGATGTTCGTTTCTCTTGCAGGATGAAGAAATGCCCCCCCAGCTGCCCCCAGTCTCCCCTCAGTCCCTGGAACAAGCGCTCCCTGTCTAACAGGTTCGACGACTTCAGGTAGTGTGAGAGGCGTGTGCAAGACGCGTGTAGGGTAACACCGGTGCTCCATTAGAGGACGCTCATGCCGCACAGTCTTTGTCCAGACATAACATTCGCTCATGTGACATGTCTCGCATATTTCAGACCCCGCACGCAGCATTTTATCGTCTGGCCGAGGCTAGTCTGCCACGCGCCGTACTCCGCCGTTTTTTCGTCTCCGGTTTGCATGAAAAGCGCTCATTTTTAGAATTACTTACACACATGTGAATACATCGTAACGAAACGACAATATTCATTTCTCGAAGCCCTATGCAAAATGCACCAAAAGTTCGTTTGCATCACATTATTTCAATCGAAATCTGGGTCACTGAGTGGTTCGGGCCATCAACACATGCTGGTCCACTGGTGGCCTAGATCTGAACCTACTCTTCCACTGTTACTATCGCTGAAATGGTCGAAGTCGGAAACATTCGCGGACTCTGTCTGGGCGGACAGAGTACCCCAGTTTGATATCTCGGCATTTGAACGAGAACGAGACCGCACTCGCCACTCCGTCTGACTGACTTCGCACGCCCGGGGAGTTATGCTAAGATCCGACCGCGTTAATGTATCTGCGTTTTGTGACAAACGTCTTGCTCGGCGGTACTGTACTCCATGCACCTTAACGGTCCGCGTGATTCTGGTGTAATCTTAAGCTAAACGACGCTTATTGGCGCTGCTGAAATAGTCGAAGTCGGAAACATTCGGAACGTCGTTAAGCTTAAGATTACATCCGAATCACGCGGACCGTTAAGGTGCATGGAGTATAGTACCGCCGAGCAAGACGTTTGTCACAAAACGCAGATACATTAACGCGGCCGGATCTTAGCATAACTCCCCGGGCGTGCGAAGTCAGTCAGGCGGAGTGGCGGCTGCGGTCTGAGCTGAGTGCTATCATCGGTATGTCACATGACTGTAAGGACGAGATTTCAAACTGGGGTACTCTGTCCGCGAATGCTTCCGACTTCGACCATTTCAGCGTTACTATCTGTCTTGGCGTGCTCTTGTTCGAAGGAGTCGCGAAAGTGTTTGTCGTGATCAGGTGAACTAGTTGATAACTCTTGTTCGAGGATGTCAAGAAAGTGTTTTGAAACACAAAATTCGGCCATGTGACACCTGTTTAAAGCCTCGCTCGCAGCAACTGTATCCCTGCGTTCCGTTGCACTGTGTTTCATCTCTGCTACGATGTGGCAGCCTCAAGAGTTTTAATTGGTTGATTTTATTAATAACTTTAAAAGCGCATTATCATTAAAAGTATAGGGTTTTGGAGGTCCTCTTTGAATACACGAATCCCCTAAATTATTTAACTCAAATGTATTTCTCTTGATCGAAGAAACGACTTAATAAAAGCATTAGGGTCGAAAATCATTCATACACAATCTTTGGTGACGTTTCACCAAGTGGCAATGGTCAACTTCCTGTCAAGGTCGCGCAGCATCTAGAGCATCTTAGAAGGCGCTCTAACTACTTCACACTAGAGTGCGCCACTTGCTGTGCCTAGCAACGATGAAAATACAGAACCCGTAGCCGCATTTGATTGCTCATACTAAACAGAACCTACTGAAAGGCACTCCACGGACTTGCATGGAAAACCTGCTTCGAATCATGGAGTTTACATACCATGGATGTGGCAAATGTGCCGATTGCTTTCAAATTTCGAAGAAATGA
>JAWQFJ010001607.1:130478-142978 GCA_034096865.1 Theodoxus fluviatilis
GAGGAAGGGGAGGAGGAGGAGGAGGAGGAGGAGGAGGAGGAGGAGGAGGAGGAGGAGGAGGAGGAGGAGGAGGAGGAGGAGGAGGAGGAGGAGGAGGAGGAGAAGAAGGAATAGGAAGACGAAGAGGAAGAGGAGGAGAAGGAGAAGCAACAGTAGGAATAGGACAGCAACCCCAAACCCAGTTACCACACTTTATGCTGCCCCAAACCCAGTAGCCACACCTGTGCTGCCCCAAACCCAGTAGCCACATCGTGCGCTGCCCCAAACCCAATAGCCACACCGTGTGATGCCCCAAACCCAGTAGTAATACCTTGTGCTGCCCAACACCCAGTAGTCACACCGTGTGCTGCCCCAAACCCAGTAGCCACACCGTGTGCTGCCCCAAACCCGTTAGCAACACCACGTTCTACCCCAAGCGAAGTAGTCACACCGTGTGCTACCCCAAGCCAAGTAGTCACACCGTGTGATACCCCAAGCCAAGTAGTCACACCGTGTGCTACCCCAAGCCCAGTAGTCACACTGTGTACTACCCCAAGCCAAGTAACACACCGTGTGCTACCCCAAGCCAAGTAACACACCGTGTGCTACCCTAAGCCAAGTAGTCACACCGTGTGCTACCCCAAACCCAGTAGTCACACCGTGTGCTACCCCAAGCCAAGTAACACACCGTGTGCACCCCAAGCCAAGTAACACACCGTGTGCTACCCCAAGCCAAGTAACACACCGTGTGCTACCCCAAGCCAAGTAACACACCGTGTGCTACCCTAAGCCAAGTAGTCACACCGTGTGCTACCCCAAGCCAAGTAACACACCGTGTGCTACCCTAAGCCAAGTAACACACCGTGTGCTACCCCAAGCCAAGTAACACACCGTGTGCTACCCTAAGCCAAGTAGTCACACCGTGTGCTACCCCAAGCCCAGTAGTCACACTGTGTACTACCCCAAGCCAAGTAACACACCGTGTGCTACCCCAAGCCAAGTAACACACCGTGTGCTACCCCAAGCCAAGTAACACACCGTGTGCTACCCTAAGCCAAGTAGTCACACCGTGTGCTACCCCAAGCCCAGTAGTCACACTGTGTACTACCCCAAGCCAAGTAACACACCGTGTGCTACCCCAAGCCAAGTAACACACCGTGTGCTACCCAAGCCAAGTAACACACCGTGTGCTACCCCAAGCCAAGTAACACACCGTGTGCTACCCCAAGCCAAGTAACACACCGTGTGCTACCCCAAGCCAAGTAACACACCGTGTGCTACCCCAAGCCAAGTAACACACCGTGTGCTACCCCAAGCCAAGTAACACACCGTGTGCTACCTAAGCCAAGTAGTCACACCGTGTGCTACCCCAAGCCAAGTAACACACCGTGTGCTACCCTAAGCCAAGTAACACACCGTGTGCTACCCCAAGCCAAGTAACACACCGTGTGCTACCCCAAGCCAAGTAACACACCGTGTGCTACCCCAAGCCAAGTAACACACCGTGTGCTACCCCAAGCCAAGTAACACACCGTGTGCTACCCTAAGCCAAGTAGTCACACCGTGTGCTACCCCAAGCCCAGTAGTCACACTGTGTACTACCCCAAGCCAAGTAACACACCGTGTGCTACCCCAAGCCAAGTAACACACCGTGTGCTACCCCAAGCCAAGTAACACACCGTGTGCTACCCCAAGCCAAGTAACACACCGTGTGCTACCCTAAGCCAAGTAGTCACACCGTGTGCTACCCCAAACCCAGTAGTCACACCGTGTGCTACCCCAAGCCCAGTAGTCAAACCGTGTGCTGCCCCAAACCCGTTAGCAACACCACGTTCTACCCAGAGCCAAGTAGTCACACCGTGTGCTACCCCAAGCCAAGTAGTCACACCGTGTGATACCCCAAGCCAAGTAGTTACACTGTGTGCTACCCCAAGCCAAGAAGTCACAGCGTGTGCTGCCCCAAGCCCAGTATTCACACCGTTTGCTACCCCAAGCCAAGTAGTCACACCGTGTTCTACCTCAAGCCAAGTAGTCACACTGTGTGCTGCCCCAAGCCCAGTATTCACACCGTTTGCTACCCCAAGCCAAGTAGTCACATCGTGTGCTACCCCAAGCCAAGTAGTCACACTGTGTGCTGCCCCAAGCCAAGTAGTCACACCTTGTGCTGCCCCAAGCCAAGTAGTCACACTGTGTGCTACCCCAAGCCCATTATTCACACCGTTTGCTACCCCAAGCCAAGTAGTCACACCGTGTGCTGCCCCAATCCAAGTAGCCACACCTTGTGCTGCCCCAAACCCAGTAGCCACATCTTGTGCTACCCCAAGCCCAGTAGTCACACCGTGTGCTACCCCAAGCCAAGTAGTCACACCGTGTGCTGCCCCATGCCCAGTAGTCACACCGTGTGCTACCCCAATCCAAGTAGCCACACCATGTGCTGCCCCATGCCCAGTAGACACACATTGTGCTGCCCCAAACCCAGTCGCCAAACCGTGTGCTGCCCCAAACCCAGTAGTCACACTTTGTGCTGCCCCAAACCCAGTAGTCACACTTTGTGCTGCCCCAAACCCAGTAGTCATACCTTTTTTGTCCCAAGCCCAGTAACTACACCGTGTGCTGTCCCAAGCCCAGTAACTACATTGTGTGCTGCCCCAAGCCCAGTAACTACATTGTGTGCTGCCCCAAGCCCAGTAACTACACCGTGTGCTACCCCAAGCCCAGTAACTACATTGTGTGCTGCCCCAAGCCCAGTAACTACACCGTGTGCTGTCCCAAGCCCAGTAACTACACCGTGTGCTGTCCCAAGCCCAGTAACTACACCGTGTGCTACCCCAAGCCCAGTAACTACATTGTGTGCTGCCCCAAGCCCAGTAACTACATTGTGTGCTGTCCCAAGCCCAGTAACTACATTGTGTGCTGTCCCAAGCCCAGTAACTACATTGTGTGCTACCCCAAGCCCAGTAACTACATTGTGTGCTGTCCCAAGCCCAGTAACTACATTGTGTGCTGTCCCAAGCCCAGTAACTACATTGTGTGCTGTCCCAAGCCCAGTAACTACATTGTGTGCTACCCCAAGCCCAGTAACTACACCGTGTGCTGCCCCAAGCCCAGTAACTACACCGTGTGCTGCCCCAAGCCCAGTAACTACATTGTGTGCTACCCCAAGCCCAGTAACTACACCGTGTGCTGTCCCAAGCCCAGTAACTACATTGTGTGCTACCCCAAGCCCAGTAACTACACCGTGTGCTGCCCCAAGCCCAGTAACTACACCGTGTGCTGCCCCAAGCCCAGTAACTACATTGTGTGCTACCCCAAGCCCAGTAACTACACCGTGTGCTGCCCCAAGCCCAGTAACTACATTGTGTGCTACCCCAAGCCCAGTAACTACACCGTGTGCTGCCCCAAGCCCAGTAACTACACCGTGTGCTGCCCCAAGCCCAGTAACTACATTGTGTGCTACCCCAAGCCCAGTAACTACACCGTGTGCTGTCCCAAGCCCAGTAACTACACCGTGTGCTGTCCCAAGCCCAGTAACTACACCGTGTGCTGCCCCAAGCCCAGTAACTACATTGTGTGCTGCCCCAAGCCCAGTAACTACATTGTGTGCTGCCCCAAGCCCAGTAACTACACCTTGTGCTGTCCCAAGCCCAGTAGCCACATCGTGTGCTGTCCCAAGCCCAGTAACTACACCTTGTGCTGTCCCAAGCCCAGTAACTACATTGTGTGCTGCCCCAAGCCCAGTAACTACACCGTGTGCTGTCCCAAGCCCAGTAACTACACCGTGTGCTGCCCCAAGCCCAGTAACTACATTGTGTGCTGCCCCAAGCCCAGTAACTACATTGTGTGCTGCCCCAAGCCCAGTAACTACATTGTGTGCTGTCCCAAGCCCAGTAGCCACATCGTGTGCTGTCCCAAGCCCAGTAACTACACCTTGTGCTGTCCCAAGCCCAGTAACTACATTGTGTGCTACCCCAAGCCCAGTAACTACACCGTGTGCTGCCCCAAGCCCAGTAACTACATTGTGTGCTGCCCCAAGCCCAGTAACCACACCTTGTGCTGCCCCAAGCCCAGTAACTACACCTTGTGCTGTCCCAAGCCCAGTAACTACACCGTGTGCTACCCCAAGCCCAGTAACTACACCGTGTGCTGCCCCAAGCCCAGTAACTACATTGTGTGCTGCCCCAAGCCCAGTAACTACACCGTGTGCTGCCCCAAGCCCAGTAACTACATTGTGTGCTGTCCCAAGCCCAGTAACTACACCGTGTGCTGTCCCAAGCCCAGTAACTACACCGTGTGCTGTCCCAAGCCCAGTAACTACATTGTGTGCTGCCCCAAGCCCAGTAACTACATTGTGTGCTGTCCCAAGCCCAGTAACTACACCTTGTGCTGTCCCAAGCCCAGTAACTACATTGTGTGCTGCCCCAAGCCCAGTAACTACATTGTGTGCTACCCCAAGCCCAGTAACTACACCGTGTGCTACCCCAAGCCCAGTAACTACACCGTGTGCTGTCCCAAGCCCAGTAACTACATTGTGTGCTGCCCCAAGCCCAGTAACTACACCGTGTGCTGTCCCAAGCCCAGTAACTACACCGTGTGCTGCCCCAAGCCCAGTAACTACACCGTGTGCTGCCCCAAGCCCAGTAACTACACCTTGTGCTGTCCCAAGCCCAGTAACTACATTGTGTGCTGCCCCAAGCCCAGTAACTACACCGTGTGCTGCCCCAAGCCCAGTAACTACACCGTGTGCTGCCCCAAGCCCAGTAACTACATTGTGTGCTGTCCCAAGCCCAGTAACTACACCGTGTGCTACCCCAAGCCCAGTAACCACACCTTGTGCTGTCCCAAGCCCAGTAACTACACCGTGTGCTGTCCCAAGCCCAGTAACTACATTGTGTGCTGCCCCAAGCCCAGTAACTACACCGTGTGCTGTCCCAAGCCCAGTAACTACACCGTGTGCTGCCCCAAGCCCAGTAACTACACCGTGTGCTGCCCCAAGCCCAGTAACTACACCTTGTGCTGTCCCAAGCCCAGTAACTACATTGTGTGCTGCCCCAAGCCCAGTAACTACACCGTGTGCTGCCCCAAGCCCAGTAACTACACCGTGTGCTGCCCCAAGCCCAGTAACTACATTGTGTGCTGTCCCAAGCCCAGTAACTACACCGTGTGCTACCCCAAGCCCAGTAACCACACCTTGTGCTGTTCCAAGCCCAGTAGCTACATTGTGTGCTACCCCAAGCCCAGTAACTACACCGTGTGCTGCCCCAAGCCCAGTAACTACACCGTGTGCTACCCCAAGCCCAGTAGCCACACCTTGTGCTGCCCCAAACCTAGTAGCCACACCGTGTGCTGCCCCAAACCAAAGATTATAGGTTACACAAAGATAGCTCATGCCGAGCTTTTGCTCTATAAAGTTACAAGACGCTGCACCTAGCGGCGAGAGTAGGGTGAATCATGGAAAGTGTACTCACACTGCTTAGTGACAAGTCGGCGAAGAAAGCTGCCTGCTGATTGGAGGATTCTATTCAGGGAACCAATCAGATGACTGCTTTCGTGTAGATATGGCGTTTATGTCTACGCTTTGGACAATTCAATGGCGGCAGCTCTCTCCAGTTCGCGCAGAAAAAGCTATATTTTGGGATACTAGAAACCCATCCGAAGAAAATGTAAGCCATGAACAGCATTAATTTATCAAAGCTGTATGTTGAATGCATCAAAAGGTATTAAAAGGTCCTACTTTTTAACAATCGAAATGCAGGTCACATGGCAACACTTGATTGTAACTATAAATCTTTGCGGAAGCGGCAACTGAATTCACTTAATCGAATGATTTTCTGGCCGCAAATCACCTTCTTGACAGGTATGTATTGCTTTGCATTTTCTAAAGATATTCCTCAGGGTATACTTTGATAAACAAGCTTGCATTCTTAGGTAATAATGAAAAATAGATCGTTCCCATTCAAACCATACCATGTAGATCTAGGTCGAGTTGGATTTTACAACGCCTGCTACAAAAAACAAAGCCAAAACACCCCCATTATTGCAGCAAATCATTTTATTACACATTACACAGTACATTTATTCACAAACATGATCGGAACGCATCAGAAACCGTTGTTAAACAAGAAGTTTTACATGTCGCTAAGAAGTGTGATTAACTTTCCTTGATTCACCAATAGTTCTAGCCGCTTGGGGCGCAACGTGTCTCGATCCTCACAGCAATGAGCTAATGAACTATCTTTGTGTAACCTATAATCTTTGCCCAAACCCAGTAGCCACACCGTGTGCTGCCCCAAACCCAGTAGCCACACCTTGTGCTACCCCAAGCCCAGTAACTACATTGTGTGCTGCCCCAAGCCCAGTAACTACATTGTGTGCTGCCCCAAGCCCAGTAACTACACCGTGTGCTGCCCCAAGCTCAGTAACTACATTGTGTGCTGTCCCAAGCCCAGTAACTACATTGTGTGCTGCCCCAAGCCCAGTAACTACATTGTGTGCTGCCCCAAGCCCAGTAACTACATTGTGTGCTGCCCCAAGCCCAGTAACTACACCGTGTGCTACCCCAAGCCCAGTAGCCACACCTTGTGCTGCCCCACGCTCAGTAGCCACATCGTGTGCTGCCCCAAGCCCAGTAACTACATTGTGTGCTGTCCCAAGCCCAGTAACTACACCGTGTGCTACCCCAAGCCCAGTAGCCACACCTTGTGCTGCCCCACGCTCAGTAGCCACATCGTGTGCTGCCCCAAGCCCAGTAACTACATTGTGTGCTGCCCCAAGCCCAGTAACTACATTGTGTGCTGCCCCAAGCCCAGTAACTACACCGTGTGCTACCCCAAGCCCAGTAGCCACACCTTGTGCTGCCCCACGCTTAGTAGCCACATCGTGTGCTGCCCCAAGCCCAGTAACTACATTGTGTGCTGTCCCAAGCCCAGTAACTACACCGTGTGCTACCCCAAGCCCAGTAGCCACACCTTGTGCTGCCCCACGCTCAGTAGCCACATCGTGTGCTGCCCCAAGCCCAGTAACTACATTGTGTGCTGTCCCAAGCCCAGTAACTACACCGTGTGCTACCCCAAGCCCAGTAGCCACACCTTGTGCTGCCCCAAGCCCAGTAGCCACACCTTGTGCTGCCCCAAGCCCAGTAGTCACACCTTGTGCTGCCCCAAGCCCAGTAACAACACCTTGTGCTGCCCCAAACCCAGTAGTAACACCTTGTGCTGCCCAACACCCAGTAGCCACACCTTGTGCTGCCCCACGCTCAGTAGCCACATCGTGTGCTGCCCCAAGCCCAGTAGCCACACCTTGTGCTGCCCCAAGCCCAGTAACAACACCTTGTGCTGCCCCAAACCCAGTAACAACACCTTGTGCTGCCCCAAGCCCAGTAGTCACACCGTGTGCTGCCCCAAACCCAGTAGCCACATCGTGTGCTGCCCCAAACCCAGTAGCCACACCGTGTGCTGCCCCAAACCCAGTAGCCACATCGTGTGCTGCCCCAAACCCAGTAACAACACCTTGTGCTGCCCCAAACCCAGTAACAACACCTTGTGCTGCCCCAAGCCCAGTAGTCACACCGTGTGCTGCCCCAAACCCAGTAGCCACATCGTGTGCTGCCCCAAACCCAGTAGCCACACCGTGTGCTGCCCCAAACCCAGTAGCCACACCGTGTGCTGCCCAACACCCAGTAGCCACACCGTGTGCTGCCCAACACCCAGTAGCCACACCGTGTGCTGCCCCAAACCCAGTAGCCACACCGTGTGCTGCCCAACACCCAGTAGCCACACCGTGTGCTGTCCCCTTCTTCAGTGTTACCGTGAAATACAAACGAGTAAAACTCTCATGCCGTACGTAGCCGATTCGAAGGTTGCCTGAGCGACCAAGCGAAGTAGATTTCGAAAGGTGTAGGGGCCCTAACACAGCCCTGCTTTACTCCGCTGAGGATTTGAAGGGGTTCCGATGCGGATCCGTCATACAGTATTGACCCCAATCATGTTTTCTTGCAAGGAATTTACGATGGTCTACACAATGAACTAGAACAGATGAAAATCTCTTCAACCTCAAAAGGTTCAGAACAAGGACCAAGTGCACATAATGCGCCTTAGGACCTATGTTAGGGACAGGTGACCCCGCCATAGTTGTACACAGGAAAGAAGATTTGCTGTAGCTTGCAGGGACTTTGGGCTCATCATCAGCCCAAACAACCCACAACTAATGGGCCTGCATTGAAGATTGTGAGCTGAAGGATGTTCATGTGTTCCAGTACATGGGCCGTCATTTTAGATGGCCTTTCGTTTGAATCGGAACTTAATAGGCGCAACGGGAAGACTGCCAGCACCCTTTCCAGGCTGATAAAACAAGTGTAATCCAAAACCAAACTCACTGAGCACACCAAAGCGCAAGCCTACAAGATATGTGGCTTGAGCACTCTCTGTCGTGGTGGCGAGGCGTGAAGAGGAACGACAGCAAAATTCCACACACAAGTGCTGGCTGAGAAGCATAATCGGCATCATCTGGAAGGCCCGCATCCCAAACAATGCAGTTCTTGTGAGAGCAGGAGTTTGATCCATGTACACCTTTCTCAAACAACGACGACCACGTTGGTTAAGTCATGTCTCCGGTATGGACGATGAGCGTATACCTAAAGACCTCTTGTATGGAGAGCTTGTAGACGGAAAGAGGCCCACAGGTCACCTAGCATGACGCTACAAAGACATTTGCAAACGCTCTCTCAAGGCACTGGGGATTGGCTTGGACGCCTGGGAGGCAAATGCTCTGGACAGATGCGCCTGGAGACAGGGGATTGCACAAGGGCCTCTCCCAAATTGAGAGGAAACTGATGGAGCAGACAGATGGCAGGCGCCTCTGGAAAAAGGCCGAGCAAAGAGCAGACAGACCTGCATCATCCTTCAAATGCGGACGCTGTGGCCACTCCCGCACTTGGTTTCCACAGTCACAGCAAACATTGACAACGATAAGGGACTGGCCTCCAGCAGTACATAGCCATGGTCCTCCGGGACTGACGAACGCCTATCGAATGTCTATCGAAAACTCTTCTGTGTCGGTACTGAAAGATAAGAAAATAGAATATAAGCGTGCACTTACAAGGAAACAACATGACAACGTGCAGATTTCTGAACGTTTTTGGATGTGCGTGAGATGGCTAAATGGAAATAAATGCTACAACAACAAATATTTTCAGAAGAATGGTATGATTTTTTGGTAAGAAGTTTGGGTCAGACTTGGCAAATTATACAACTAATGCCCCCAATCCTTAGATAGAATTGGCGAGCAGGGACGTATATATTAAATGAGGATATCACCTGAGAGGACATTATCAAGTATGTCAATAATTAAAAACAACAACAAATCATCAGGCCAATACCTTATTATATCGGAAATGTTAAAAGGTGCGCAACAAATGTTGATCCCATTCCTAAAACTGTTATTTAGTGCTATATTCCGAACCGGAAATATCCAACGGTTTATACAACATCAATTATAATTCCACTGCGCAAACAAGGTTGTCATAGAAACCCCGACACCTATCGATGAATTTCTCTCGTTAGCACAACGTGCAAAGTATTTACTAGCATCTTGAATGTGCGATGCTAATTTGGACAGACGAACATGAGCGGATACTGGAGAAACCGGCAGGATTCAAGATGTCATATTCTACCATCGATAACATACACGTATGTGCGCTTCATTCTGTCATAAGTCGTAATCTCAAGAGCAAAAATATGTTTTTGTTGCATTTATTAACTTCCAAAAGGCTTTTGATTGTATACATAGGAGATCGGGGGGGGGGGGGGGGGGGTAAACGAGGTGGGCGAGAGAACGTTGAAAACTCTTCAGGGTATGTATGAATCTGTCAGAAGCTGTGTACAGGGCACCAGTAGGGGATGCAGAGTACTTCAACAGCCCAACAGGTTTAAAGCAAAGTTGCAATCTTTCGTTTATACTTTCTCCTTTTTTATTAACGAGGTTGCCAAGAGGAGGTTATTAAGTCTGTTAAACATGGCGTTCAGCGTATGCCTGACACGAAAGAATTGGTCATACTTTCTTTTGCTGATCCCCCTGTGGGCTCGGGGTAAGAATTGACCCATCGCGTCTTCCTACGCGATTTGTAAGAGGCGAATAACTAGGGACACCGTGACTTGACTAGCGTTTACTCTAAACTGTTCTATTGATTTTCGTACTTAGTGGCCTTACATAGCCTACAAAGGCTGATAGGCCGTAAAACTCCATCCATCCATCCTTCTTTTGCTGGTGTATGATAATGTCGCAGAGGTTTGCTGGAAACTACCCGCCCGAGCACACGTTCTCAAGAACTGCCGTCGTGATGGTGTATGATAATGTCGCAGAGGTTTCCTGAAAACTACCCGCCCGAGCACACGTTATCTGGAATTGTAGTTTCTCCCAGTTTGCAACTTGTTGATGAAACAATTGGAAGGAAAAACGCGGAGCTCAAGCACGTGAAAGCAGTTCTAAGGTACACAGCGAATTTGTCAACTGTCTGGCCGCATACAGAAACTAAGATATCACCCAAATATGAAGACGGATTGAAAGTCATACTACTCATACTAGTGAAGAAAACTTTCCCTGTGACACCAAGTACGCCAGAATACTCGATTTCAGACAGTAAACTTAGTCCGAACGATCAACGCGAATTGTTTCGATCCCTCCCTCATCAGCTGGAATGCTTTCAGAGCTCGTGCTCTCATGGCCTGCTCAAGAGGTTCTCGGACAGCTGGCCCAAAGCGGAAGTGACCTTGCCTTTCAGAGCAATCATTGTTTTCTCCATTTCCACACGGAGGCAGCGTCTACTTCAGATAAGGTCTTACGTGGACCAGACGTGCACGAACTCAAAAGCTTGCTTTCTGTTGCAGCTTCGATGACTACCTCTTCATGAAGTTGCTGGGGAGGAAGCTCGACGGACGCAAGTAAATTCGTCAGAGTAAGTTTGCAGACAGCTCTTTGCTACAGCTTGTCGTCATCATCAACAACAAACAACAACAACATCTATTTGTATGGGACCCCAGCCCATTAGATTAAATGTTGCTTTGACATTAGGAATACAAATCATCATCATTTGATGTGCTTCCCCATCAAAAGACATGTTACAAATACATGGCTACATCTGCAGTTATCTTTATTTAGCTGTCAGCAATTTAAATACGGAATTATTTTCATGCAGTTTTATACGAGAAAGTATGTACTTTCCCTCGATGTATTGCAATGCTGGACAAAGCGGTAACGCGCTCTTCGTCTCCCTCCTCTTGTGAATGAATTCGTCATCGTTGACGTTCTTCTCAGTGCGACAGAATACAGGGCCTGTAACGACCCAAAGTATGAACCGACCCAAAGTATGAACCGGAAATCGTCGCAGAGTTATCTGCCCGGTACTCTTAATAATTCGACTCTAAAAAGAGACGGCACCCGCCACTCCGCCTGACTGACTTGGCACACCCGGGGAGTTATGCTAAGATCCGGCCGCGTAAATATATCTGCGTTTTGTGACAAACGTCTTGCTCGGCGGTACTGTACTCCATGCACCTTAACGGTGCGCGTGATTCGGGTGTAATCTTAAGCTAAACGACGTTTATTGGCGCTGCTGAAACGGTCGAAGTCGGAAACATTCGGAACGTCGTTTAGCTTAAGATTACACCCGAATCACGCGCACCGTTAAGGTGCATGGAGTACAGTACCGCCGAGCAAGACGTTTGTCACAAAACGCAGATATATTTACGCGGCCGGATCTTAGCATAACTCCCCGGGTGTGCCAAGTCAGTCAGGCGGAGTGGCGGGTGCCGTCTCTTTTTAGAGTCGAATTATTAAGAGTACCGGGCAGATAACTCTGCGACGATTTCCGGTTCATACTTTGGGTCGGTTCATACTTTGGGTCGTTACAGGGCCTCTCCGACTTCTCCAATTCAGAAAGCCTTTAATTTTCAGCAGAGAAATTAAAGACGTCATCATTCGAAATCAAAATTGTCTGAAAGTCGTAATGTAAAACGCTAGTCAGATTACGATACATTAAAAAAACACAGACTGATGGTTTCCGGGCGAAACCATTCCTAAATGTACAGAGGACGAGATGGTTTTTTTTGCATAACATGAATATTCGACATTCGAGTATTAATTTATACGTCATTACGTATGGCTTCTTCGTTCTGATTTATATATTTTTTTTTGCGGGCGTCCGACCGCTCTTTTTTCATTGTACAAGACAGGTCGAAAAGCGGTGACTAGATTGAAATGCCTGAGAAGTGCAACTATCCTGCCCATGAGAATCGTTGACATCATTTCATTCACACAGGTCGAAACAGAACGTGCGTGTGACATTGAGGAATACTTGACCCTGTCTCGCTTCTTTCGCCATCCCCGCAGCGTTTTCGTCGTCGTTTGACTATAACCCATCTGCAATCCTTTCATTCATTATTTCCCCTCACATTCACCCATCCCATTTCTATGCATTTCAATGCAACTATCTTTCAACCACGGCATGAAGACCTTTCATTCATCCATCC
>JAWQFJ010001608.1:0-115000 GCA_034096865.1 Theodoxus fluviatilis
TGATACACTGTATTTAAATGGTAATGTTGGGAAATGCATGAGGTATTAGAATTCTGTATGAAGCATGTTCAGTGGCATGCTTTTTCCTTCATAACAGCACACCTCAGTTCCACCAAATCTTTCTATTTGCCTGAGGATTGTTTGCAAGGTGACAGGGTACTGGTGCCAAAATAAAGGTAAGATGAAATGTTTTCCCACCTCGTGGCATGAGATAATCTACAATGTGTATGTTCAGTGGACATTATGTCAATATCCTCTAAAACTTTTGAAGTTATGAATGTTCCTTTGCAACCTAACCATAATTACTGATACTGTTACAAGAGCAAACCTGTGTTTGAAAATAGCCAGATGCCGGATCGCGGGATGCCAACACTATGGCCAGGTGGCTGGGGAAGACCACAGCATTCTTCTCTTGTACCGCGATGCCCAAGAAACCATCAATGATCTAAGTAATAGAAAACAAATCGATTGCATGGTACAGATTCTGCACAGAGAGCAGGTCAACCAAAGCAAAACGTATCAAGTAAACGTTCAATACGATTGTGATAAATTGGTTCTTGGTCTCGATAGAAAGCACAAAAACACACACACACACACACACATTCACGATTAATTGAACTAAATAAATGGTTCAACCACACCTTGAGGGAATTTTATATTACACTTTTTTTTCCTATTAAGAATGGCCCTTACCTTGTCGTCAAGCCAATTCTTGCCTGCCAATGTCTCCAAGTTTCCTAATGTGACAGTGATGCCCCCAGGGCATGTCAGGTCTTTCCTCCCTGTTTCCGAAAGAGCTTTGGGGATGTCAGAGGTGGGTTTAAACTCATGCTGGCCTGAGGACTGGTCAGCTGTTGAAGGCGCAAACGGACATTGGCGATCATTGTGGTGAGCAGCATACGGGTGGTCCAGAGCGAGGGAGGACACACTTGTTGACTGTTGGTGGTCAAGGGAAAGAGCGGACACATCATGGAGGGCACTAGTGAGGTGTGGCTTGCACTGCTCTCTTGCCACAGTCTTGCCATTGGCCAATTGGAGCTTCCCCTTCTCAATGGACACAATTCTGAAAATACAAGCGTTTTACCTTCACTAGGAGCACCTATATATTATAATGTATTTCTTTGGTTGTGAGCATGGCTTCTTCATGGCCTTATTGTTTCAAGCATCTTTGCAATATAACCAGTGATACATTTCTTCTGTGATCATGTCAATTGTTGCAAGTGTTACAAAGGCATCATCCAGCCCATGAGCGCATGGAAAGTAACCTCGTTTATGATAACTTTGTCGAGAATAACACCTGGACACAATTGAATGACAGCTATGTATTTATGTATGCTTTTAATGCCTTGTGACCTTTACTTGTTCCCATTATGCTAGGATGACATCTGATTAACGGTGATTTTCAATCGGCAAGTTAGACTTGCGCTGATTCTTATATTAAGTTCATTATCCTCTAGTAACTTTCTTGTTCCTCAAAATGCTAAATATCCATCCTGTTGAAAGTTTGGACATGAGGTACTTAGCGGATCCAATGATTTGAAGAATCGGCTAGCCTACGTATGTTTTCTCAAGGCCCATTTCCATTAGTTTCTAAAATCAAACTTTTTATCTTCCATTGCAGATCATACCCTGAAACTAATTGTGTTCTACCACCTTCTGGCACTTAGTCCTATTTTTGATCTTACCTTTCTGGTCCGAGCCATTTATCCTTCATCTTTCGTGAGCCTTGTCTGATGGGCACAGCAAAGTAGACCATCTGGCCTACAGCAAACTGGCAGGGCTTGGCTCCAATGTTCTTCCGCTTCAAGAAGGCCTTGCCCTGTCTTTGATGGGCCTTGGCTTGGTTGGCCATGGCCTGAATATAAAAACCACAATTGACAGTTTTGTACCAGCAGCAGTTATTATATTGTTGCTGATAAGGTCCAGATGGAACTATATTTTGAAATATCCAGTATTGACTAATGCTTTCTACATACTTCACATCAAGATGATGAAAACAACTCATTGCTCTATGACTATCACTAGACATGATATTTCTTAGTTTTGGAAACAATATTAGTAAACATTTGAAGAAACAACTGAGGTTGTCTGTTCCAAGCTATCCATGCCTCTATTCTGGCAAGTAATTACATTATGTTGACAATGACAACCAGCAGTAGCATAACTGAGTATTGAGCACAAAAAGCCAACAAGAAGTTCCCCTCAAACTATACAAGTGCCTAACATTAAGAACAGCAGGTAACCATGACCACGTTGAATTTATTAGTTGAATCTGTTTCAGTTAAACGGTTGTTTGTTTTGCTGCCTGTATTCCATTATTGATACCTTTTCACAGGCTGCCTCTCTTCTTCTTTTTGCGGCATCATTTCTTGTCTCCAGCTCAGCCTCATCTGGACTTGGGGGCAGCTCTGGGGCAGCTGGTACTGTGTGGGTATCTGCAAGAAGAGATAAATGCCACATGGAATCTATATGGCCCCTGCTGCCTATATACCTCCCTCACTATGTTTGTCTCCCGAAAGACCATTAGCTCAATGAGTAGGAGTGACCTGAGCTTGTCTAACCACACTACTATGTTTGGATTAAGATGCTGTCCATTGTTCTTTCAGGTCTGTGGCAATCCCTCTCTATCCCATGCCATGTTAATGTTTTGTGAAAGGTACACGTTTTGTATTTACTTTAAAAACATTATATTCATTCCATGCATTTATCTTTCGGTCATACACTAGTTACAATATGAGAGAGTAACCCATGCACATGCTGCTGTAGATTGCCATTGCACAGAACATTGTGACTGTTTCTAACCCTAAAACATTTCGGCAAAGAGGATCAGGAGGAGGAGTAGTGGGGAAGGGGAGGGATGGAGGGATAGAGAATGTGAGGAGGAGAAGTGGGGAAAAGATGAGGAGGAGGAGGAGGAGGAGGAGGAGGAGGAGGAGGAGGAGGAGGAGGAGGAGGAGGAGGAGGAGGAGGAGGAGGAGGAGGAGGAGAGGTGGGAGGGGGTGGGGGTGGGGGGTGGAGTAGATTTGAAGCCATTTTCAGTTATTAAAAAATACAATATTCAACTGAATACATAACATGCCCATTCATGTGTCCATTCAGTGTAGGTGAAGAAAGGTTAAGCAGAGTAGTGAACATTGCAAATTTTGAAATTATTGGTACCTCTGCAAATTGCATACATAGTCTCTCCACCACATGATATTCAAATCAACATAACACGTGCACATGCATGTGTTCATTCACTGATTCAGTGTCATGCTCAGTATGTTACAAATTTCTACCATTAAGCCAATGAACATTGATTAATTAAAATTGATTATGAAAATCCATGCAAACTTGTACTTGTAGCTGAAGATAGGTTAAGAAAATTAGTGAACATTCCACATTTTCAATTTATTTATACCACCTCTGCAAACTGTGTAGCCTCTCGACCAAACATGAGAGAAAATGGGCTGCACTTCGTTGAGCTCTGTCTTTGGCACCTCATAGAAAATATAACTTTTCGTAGGTGCTGGAACGAATTATAATTACGTAGAAACATATGTCATCTGCATGATATACTCCAATATAATACATTCACAAAATTTGACGATGATTGTTTTTACTAGAGAGCAATCAAGAGAGTTGGAGAAACTTCATCCATAATACTTTAAGTAAAACTTTTAGCAATTTTTAATGAACAAATTTTTTTAAAAAGTCATCCAACAAACATTTTGTGTGTCTGATGCTTATCGAAACATTGGGTTTCATAGCACACACATACATCATACATCAGCTGCACTGTTAGAAAACAGGCTAAAATTCTCCACTTACCAGATCCCAGTTTTTCATGTCTCCAACCCGATTGAGGCGATCTTTGAGGGTGCGGTTGGTCCGCTCACACAGCCCATTAGTCTGAGGGTGGTAAGGTGCTGCCAATGATCTGGTAACCCCATACTCATCGCATAAGGCTTTGTTTAGCTGCAAAAGAAATTTCCCTGTAAGGTAACTATGAGCAGTGTAGTTGAGGGAAATGTGGTATGCAGGGCTGCCCAGAGCTGTAATCATGAACAACCACCTTTCCAGATAGTATGACAATCAGCGCAGAGAGAATGACTTCTTGTTCAAGTGTTTTTTAACATGGACAATGACTGTCTGTCCATTTGCCTGTTTAGAATATGAGATAAATGATCAAACTGATCAATAATCACCTTGTTGGTGAACTCGGTTCCTTGGTCGGAGAGGATCCTGTTCGGGACACCCCACGTTTCAAAATACGCTAGTAGACTATTGCAGATTCCCTCTGCTTTCTTGGATGGGAGGGGAAAAGCCTCGGGGAATTTCGTGCAATAGTCTATTAACGTTAAAACGTATTTGTTGCCTCTAGGGGTTTCTTGCAGGGGACCTGAGAAATAAAATAAACATCACAAATACTAAATTCCTCTCATGGTGACATCATAGTGTTCACATTTTACCATAGTTAGGATATGTACACACCTTTTATCATCTTTCCCGTTTGGTATAAATGCTGGGGTTCAAATGTATTATTTACTTCAAGAATTGACAACATGGTACTTATTAGCAGTAGAATGAGATATCAAGGCAAACTGTACCAATTAAGTCCATCCCCACAAGCTCCAGGGTCTTTGACACTACTATGTGGTGGAGCTCAGGCTGTTCCATCTTGAGAGGCTTCACCCTCTGGCATGTGCACGTTGAGACCTGAAACCACAAAATGATAAGGTTCTGTCACATTCTGTGTGTACTTGTAACTATTTCTTTGCTTAAAATTCTCTTTAATGGCAGATTCAACCAGCTTTTCAAGCATTTCTATAATTTACCATTCAGTTCAGCCATGTTTTTTGAACGGGAAAAGGGATTTGACAAACCCTGCCTTTGGTTTGTCACACATTCTGTTCTGAACTGTGTTGCTCTTGCACTTACTTTACAAAAAGTGAACTATGCAAAGTGAAGACTTAAGGAAGCAATCACACCAGAACTGCCAGCCTGAAGGTAAGATATTGTGATTGTTAAAAACCGTGAACATTTATTTACAAGTGGAAGATAATCAAGGTAATGATCTATAATTGTTAACCTCCTCATATGATAAACTATTATATTACACAACTCACAAAGGTTTTGACATCATCTTCCATGCCCTCCCAAAAGAAGCAAGCCGCTAGCTTCTCACGAGTGGCATTAATGCCACTATGTCCCCCTTCATCTCTAGCATGGAAGTATCGGAGCAGCTCCTTCCTTTCATCAAGGGACTCCACCACTCTTCTCTCCTTGCCACCCTTCATTAGAAACAATTCTTCACCTGTAAAATTGCAAGATTCACAATTAGGCTTAAAAATTAATAGGTGTGGTCACTGTAACCTGATCAACTCTAACATTTTCTGCAAACCCAAACCTTTTCTTTGGCATTATTGCAAAACAAATTAAAAGTCAAGAAGAAATCCCTGATATATACAAATTGTGTAGTCCCTTCTTCCGTGCCTAATCAACACTGGGAAATCCACTATTCAAATTTTATTTACAGGTTAAAATATGTTTTGCTCTACAGGTGAAACTTTAAGGATATTGTGGTTAATGTTCAATCTGGCTTCTTCTATTTTTAAAACATACAGAGTTTACTAAGATAAGATATAAACCTTTCTAAACATGCAGGGCACTAACAGCAAGTCACTGCTCCTACGAGTTGCACAGCACTTACACTGAAGAATATAAACAACTGCAAAGATAGAGGTACATTTCATTTTATGAGTGAGGTCACGTGGAATGGGTTACTAACTTACTTCCATGGGTGTCATCATCATGGGCTTCGACTTGTCTAACTTTTTGTTTTTACAATTAATTTTTATTCATGCAGAATCAAGGACTTTAGTAGTCCTTGGTTCGCAACTAGAGCATCACACATAGTGACATACAGTATTCAATCGTATCCAAGCGGCTAAACAATCAAAATCGCAATTCAACTGTGCAAATTAATCTTCTCTGAAATAACCAGCGCGAATCAAGAACGATTATTAACTCTTAGACGAAAACATAATTGTATGATTTACCTTTCAGACGATAGTGCTTCGCTTGTTTGCGCACATTTCTTCTTTCAGCGTCGGGAAGGGAGGAATGATACTTTTTAGTCAGTAAATACGTTTTAATTTGTTCTCTAATTTGTTCAACTTTTTTATCTGCCGAGCGTTGGCGTTTCATAATGGAAGATTACTGAAAAATGATTGAATCAGAGAGAAATTCAAATCAATACGAGAAGAAACACCCTCAGAGACAAATTCAATTCAAGACAATTTCAAAATATCGCAGCTCGCAGTTCAAATCTGCTTCGAAATTCAAATCCAGACACTTTAAAAAAACAGCTCCAGCAAGTTCAGCTTCAAACCTGCTTGTCGCTCGACAAGAAGAAACACCCTCACACCCGGCAAATAAATGAATCAGAGACAAATTCAAATCAAGACAATTTCAAAATCTCGCAGCTCGCAGTTCAAATCTGCTTCGCGGTTGTGCTGACAATGGTCGCGTTTTATAAAACCAGACTAAAAATAGACTACAGGGAGGTGACTCCCATATTATTTCCAGCAGGGGAGACGGCTTTTCACGGGGAAAAACTTTTTGAACGCTACATCATGTGTTAAACGACACAAATGCACCAAAAACTCGTAAAGCAACTAATGCGTCGTTTGTCGGGATATATTCCATGCGAAGAACAGGTGCAGGAGCGGTAAATCGCATAAAGAGAGAGTCGAGCAGATAACTCTGCGATGACTTCCGGGTACTGTTTTCCACGGGTTACTATTTTCCACGCTACACGGCCGGACAGACGTGGGCCATGACGTGAGGGGAGCTGCCTAGGGTCGCGTTGCATCCACGCGAGGTCCTGCGAGGCACAGGACAATATCAACGCGTGTCAAGAATCGTATACCTCCCTCATCAGCTGGGGTTCAGCTGAGGAGGAGTTTGTCGGTGTCCGGCTGGGGAGGCTGCAGGGGGATGGAGATTGGACTCTCTCTATTGCTGTTCTGTCTAGCATGCAACCCTTTCAGTCAACTTATTGTAAAATCACAGCAGAGATACACATTGAAATATGAACAACAAATAGGCCTACATCTCTTCCTCCACAATGACGTTCTTCAAGTGTATGCCAGAAACAAAATGAAATCAACTCTGATTAGCACCGTCAAAACTCTTCCGCGAAAATATCAGAATAAATTTCGTAATGGCCCGGGTAGTCACCAAAAGGAGCTGAACTCGTTAGCCTCACTCATTACCTCATTAAATTGTGTCTTACCGAACAGTTCGGTTGCAGCTGATCGCAGAAGCAATTTTTTTTCATGACTTCTGTTTTGTATGCCCCGTAACAACGATTAGAGGCTGTTACGGTCCTACCCTATCATCCTATGTAGGCCTATTATAGTTTTGGTGCTGTACTGAAATGCTGTATTATATATTCTCTATGCGTTTTGAGAACGCGAGTTTGGGCGGTGAGTGGCTGAAGCCGTTGATAGAGCGAGGGAACGCTTACGGGATGTTTTGGCGTTCTACTTTTCTGTTGTTTGAAACTCCGACTCTCTACCGTTGTCATATTTTCCTGTGTAGGTTAAAACGCCACTTGCTGGCCTATTTTTGGGTTGTGTGAAGCGCGAGGTCTGGCAGACTTGCAGCTCGACCTCTGCTCTATTGTCTGGGATGTTTAAAACGAGCCAAACGTTGTCCTCATTATTCTGTGCTGTTTAAATTATGCAAGGCTGGCGGGAATTAGCAGTGACCTTTTTGGGAACTCTCCGTCTGGGTTATGTCTGGGTTTTAAAATCCAAAGTTTGGCGCAATAGACTTCAAGGACCATTTCAGCGTAACCAGGACAGTGACGCTATTCCTGATGATTTGATTGGCTGAATCTGATCAAGTGTAAGCTTTGTTGTGGTTCATTTAGACGCGCTGGCGAGATGAGAGCAAATGATCGTGCTTGGGGCTGCGAGCTGAAGAGACGTGATCTGTCGAAGTAGGAAGAGTCGCCACTCCGTGTTGAAATGGGCACACGTTAAATAATTCCATCAAAACCATCTCCCCCAAGACCATCTGACGGTGGTATGAAGAACAGAGTGTGCGCCTAGCCTGCAGGGCGGAGAGACGCGATGTCGTAATAGGAACGCCACTCTGAATATGTTTTACAGAAATCCTGTGTGAAGAACAGGATTCCTCTCCTGAAGATAGAACAATCTACACTGAGTCCTGATGGCAAATTCGTCGTATGGAGAATCTCCCTCAGTCAAAGAAGAAGTTGGCTGAGTGATTTTGTGAGTCAGATTCCCACAAGTGTTTGTGTTACGTTGTGTGTCGAACACACAACAACGAGTTTATGGCCTTTTTTATAATCTCTCTCTAAGGAGGAGCCTTGAGAGAGAGATTGTATGTGATGGTCTGAGTGACCATAATTCTGTGCACGAAATTTCCTCTGTGACGCACTCCCGAATTAGCGTCACACGTCAGCTTGAAAGACTCTCGTAAGTAGGCCTACTTTCTTGAAATCCAGTCTGTTGTCGTTTCAGAGGAAACATTCCTCTATGTCAGTCTGAGAGTAGACTGTCCCAGTAGAGTGACTGATTTAATCAATTTGCCTTTACAATATTATCTTAGTCATGATCTAGTACCATTAAAGAAAATCATTAATGCACATGGTGTCATGTCGACTATGCGAGCAGTGAGAGAGTGAATGGAGTGAACTAATTAGTCACTCTCCACTTATGATACCCCTAGACAAGGAAAACAAGAAGAATTTGCAAATTGTGCAAATTAAAGTGGAGGTAAGTGACAGAGGCGGTCTACGGAGCCAGTCAACTCCCTTCAATGAACAAAGCTCTACACCCAAAAGCGAACATAGACAGGCTGTACATTCCCAGGTATTCGGGTGCCCAAAAGATCAAAGATGCAATCGATGGTAAGAACATACTTTTAAAAGATTCCATCAAAAATAGAACAGAGGAGCAGCTGAGAGAAATTATGAAACGAAGTGGCCATTGGGAAAAGTCAGAACCGGAAAACTTTCAGAGAGAAAGAGAAAGAGAGAGAGAGAGAGAGAGAGAGAGAGAGAGAGAGAGAGAGAGAGAGAGAGAGAGAGAGAGAGAGAGAGAGAGAGAGAGAGAGAGAGAGAGAATGAAGCAATATAAGTGGATACACAACTCTCTGCAAAGACAAACATTTATCAAATCCCCCGAGATTACAAAGTGACAAGCACCATTCATGTGGTAACGACTACCCACAAACATTTATCAAATCCCCCGAGATTACAAAGTGACAAGCACCATTCATGTGGTAACGACTACCAGTACTAAACTTTCGCCTCTGATTATAAGAAATGCTCCTCACTGCGTAGCTTTCTGCCGCTGTCCCGCAGCCTTCTTCAGCGCGAATGCTGAACAGGAGAGCGCTGGATTCAGTGAACGCCACCATTCATGTGGCTTACAGAAAGGGGCTGAGAGCAGAAACGGAAGCGCTTCTCACCATGGCATGAAATCCGACGCAGCACACAGAGACGCCCAAAGCGAAAGTCTTGAAGGTCTCGACGTGACTTCGAATCCACATTCCAATGATTCTACCAATCAAAATTCAACATGATCAGAAGACCATTGAGAGTAAAAAGAGGCGATTCTATTTCACTCCAATTATTTATCCCGATAGATAAACACAAATTTGGTGTTCTAATAAAACTAATCTATGAGATTTTCAGGAAATCATTTGAGAACTACTTTTAGCGCGAACGTGTCTATAAGGTTGCAAGCTGCCTTGAGCACGTGCGATTGTGTATATACAGTAGTCGCCGCTTATTAAAAACACATTGGGACCGAACAAAAGTGTTTTTAATAAGCGGCGTTTATATTAACCGGCACTTCCCGCTTCACCAAGCCGTTGCGTTTCTTCCACCTGTTAAACCATCCATTTGTAGCTTTGAATTCGGAGCGACCAAGCTGGGAAGCAATCTGTTCCGCCTTCTGACACAGGATTGGGCCGTTTACAGGTGACAGGTGTGTTGCGTGCTTGGATAGAGTCGAACCACCGCTTTAAGCCATCTTCTGTCTCTTTATCCTTCCCGCAGCGCCGACGCTTCCTTTGGCCTTGACTGGAGCCCTCTGCGATATCAGCCCTAAGTTCATCTTCTTTTTTCAGTGTCTGGCACAGAAATGATGCCGACACACCCAAAATGTCAGCACCCTCCCTCAAACTTTTAGAATTTAGCTCTCGGTAGCGATCAAGCAAGTCCACTTTGTCTTTGGGTGTCATTTCTGTTCTTTTTCTTTTCTTTGGAGCTGAAGTTAAAGCCATTTTCTGATTCACTGCTTATCCAGCGAGACTAGACAGTGTTGAATTGACATCTGACGGTTTGCTGACAAGGTACGTGTAATCACTGTTCACACAAACGCTGAAGCGTCTTTAGTTGTCATCTAACGGTTTGCTGACAAGAATTCACAACCAGAGATCGACTCTGACCCTCCGAACTCGCTCAATGAAGTATAAATATTGCTGTTGTATTCAAAGTCCTTATAATTAGTAGAGTTCACAATATTACACTCTTGTGATTCGAATTTTACCGCATACAAGTTTTACATTCATGGGAAATCGATGTTTAGAAAATGAACTGACAGGAAAATGGCTGCCAGTATGGAGTGTATCACAACAAGCGGAGGAATACACTCACGATGTGATATGGCATTCAGCGTGGCTGTTCAGAACGGTGGTATGCATGTTATGGAAGAATTTAGGCTATCACGTGACCAACCTGTTGCTGAGACTATATTCACTAGTCTCAGCCACGCTGAATGGACAGACCCCAGTCGATGGAACCCTCCACCACGAAATAAGAGGGACGTACGTCACCTTCTTGAAATTCAGAACCACAAGTATGCTCGTTAAATGGAGACCCTTATCGTTCCAATGATGGGGAAAGCTTTAAAACAGCTCGTGCGTCACGCGGAGATCTCTGCTTCCCTGGACGTCAAGGGGTGTGAAGTCCTCTCAACCTTGATACCTTCTTTAAAGCCGTCGCCCACCAGTCTCTCACAACTTTGATCTGAAGGAGATATCCAAAAGTTCGCCATCAAGAGGAAAGTAAGGCATCAAGACAGAACGAATGATCGCTGTCCAAGACAGAACGAACGATCGCCGTCAAGACGTAGCGAAACCTCTTCAAGATAGAGCAAACGCTCATACCTACAAAACGGCCCTTCTCAGTGTGAAGATGGGGACGAAAAGCCGGTGGAGAGCCCGAGGCTTGATGGTAGAAGGGCGCAGGTATGAGACAAATCGTAGCTGCTTTCCACAACTTTATTAACCCATGGTTACAGGAGCTCCTGGCTTGTCGGAGGCCTGATGATAATGGCCTGGACCAACCCAAGACCTTGGTGGCAGTGGTCTCTACAGACCGTGGTGGCGGTGATCTATCGATCGATCTAGACCGTGGTGGTAGTGGTCTCTCTCGTCCTGTGTGCCGTTCCCCCGAAAGAACGCACGGACCTCACAGGAGCCAGGGGGTAGATTATTTCCTAGATCCTAACCCTGGTTCCTGGGTTCGTGCTTCCATTTGGCAGAAAGGAGAGATTACTTAACTTAACTCGCTTTGAAATTACTTCTTACAAATGTTGCCTCATTCAGTATAACACAGTCTACTGAATGAATCATAATTATGCCGTTGCAAGTAGCTGTCTTACTCGAGGGAAAACATCAGATTTGTAGTCAAAATGTTACAATTCAGATGCCAGAGTGAGAGAACGGCTCACTAGCCAGGGGTCACGATAATGTAATGAGTGACTGACAGGGCAGCTGCACCAACAATCAGACCACAGCAGAGGAGGGGTCCCAGAGCGGCCAGCTCGTCAGCTTGCATTGCACGTAGAATTGGGGAGGAGGAAGGGGGGGGGGGGGGGGGGGGGCGTTGGAGAGCTCTGACACACAGGATAAGGGGGTGGGAAGAGACAGAAGCAGGGATAATTGAATAGAGGATGAACACATCAGATGTACAATACACTTGGTGATAGGTGCACCTTATCGCGTCAGGGCCACATTTTCGTATGAAAGAACGCGTGATCATAGTCGGTCTTGATGGCATAATTCACGTAAGTTAAAATAGGAGGAACAGTGACAGCGTAATGAGCTACTGAAGATTGGTAGGCCTACCCACTGTTACAAGTTGAGAAATAGGACTTTAAAATGTATGCAATATTCTTCCAACATGCTGTTATCGTGATGGCTATTTTGAATTGAATATATCGGCTGACTAGCTGGACAGATATCTATGGAAAATACTCAGAAGAGAAGAGTTGAAAGAATAATTATGCTCTTTAACATAATCTGCAACCTGTGGCAGATCTATTTACAGGTTATCACTCATGCGCGGACAAAGTACTGATTTCTCAACGACATTTTCACATCTGTTTCCATAGGGCAAGATATGACATTTTGCAGAATAAGTAAAGAAGAATACTGAATTTACACACACACAGACACGCATACGCACGCACACGCACGCACGCACGCACACACACACACACACACACACACACACACACACACACCTACACTCACTTCTCTCTCTCTCTCTCTCTCTCTCTCTCTCTCTCTCTCTCTCTCTCTCTCTCTCTCTCAAATTAAATTTTCTGATGCAATGTGTTATGTAGAACTGGGAAGGTATCCCCTCTACATCAATGCTCTGATAAAAGTTGTGAGGTATTGGCTGAAGATCTGCAGAATGCCCGAAAATATACTTGTATAGCAAGCTCACCTCATGATAATGAACATTAAAGTACCAGACGAGAATGATTGGGTAAGATTGAAGGGAAAATGTCTGTCACAGTACGGAATCAGATATGTTTGGGAAAATTCTGGTACAAACAGACGAGAATGATTGGGTAAGATTGAAGGGAAAATGTCTGTCACAGTACGGAATCAGATATGTTTGGGAAAATTCTGGTACAAACAATGTAAAAGGTGTCCTTCGAATCCTGAAGCAAAGGATACGGGACTGTTTTCGATAAAAGTGGACAGCCAAGATTAATGGCAGTGAGAGATTTGCCTTTTACCGATCATTTACAAACACGTTTCAGTATGAACGTTATCTTTAATAAATCGATCTAAAAAAAATTCAGACTGTTTTATTCGCTTCAGGCTTGGTGATAACGAGTTTTTTTTAATGTGCGACAAAGGATTATAGGTTGCACAAAGATAGTTCATTAGCTCATTGTTGTGAGGATCGAGACACGTTGCGCCCCAAGCGGCTAGAACTATGGGGAAGTAATCGCAACGCTTAGAGACATGTAAAAGTGCTTGTTTGTCGACGCGTTTCTGATGCGTTCCGATCATGTTTGTGAATACATTTACGGTGTAATGTGTAATAAAAGGATTTGCTGCAATAATGGGGGTGTTTTGGCTTTGTTTTTTGTAACAGGCGTTGTGAAATCGAAATATTTGGTTCATCGAAATGGATGGTTCTGCGCATGCGCGTGAGCCTATAGTCCGTTTAAACATTGCTCTGTCAGTGGAGACGCTACTGACTTCGCACGCCCGGGGAGTTATGCCAAAGATCCGGCCGCGTTAAAGCATGCAAAAATATTAATTAGATTAAAAACTAATCGAAAATAGTCATATTAGACTGTTTTAACGTATACTTTCTGCACAAAACCCACAGAAGATAAGTAAACAAACCTCACCGTATGTACCTAGATGGCTAGCAGACGAATAATCTTTGTCTCCACTGACAGAGCAATGTTGAAACGGACTATAGGCTCACATTTCGATAAACCAAATATATCGATTTCACAACGCCTGCTACAAAAAACAAAGCCAAAACACCCCCATTATTGCAGCAAATCATTTTATTACACATTACACCGTAAATGTATTCACAAACATGATCGGAACGCATCAGAAACGCGTCGACAAACAAGCACTTTTGCATGTCTCTAAGCGTTGTGATTACTTCCCCATAGTTCTAGCCGCTTGGGGCGCTGCGTTTCCGAGCGTCTTGTAACTTTATATAGCAAAAGCTCAGCATGAGCTATCTTTGTGTAACCTATAATCTTTGGTGCGACACAGAGCACAGCTGGTTCGGAATGAAATATATCATTTCAATGGCGATATTGAGAACGAAAGACACTTTATTTTAAGTTGTCCTATGTACTCTGACACAAGAGAAAAGTATGTAGCAAAACATTTACCCAAAAATAAACATAGACCTAATGATATAACGCACTTGTTAAATGGAAGCGATGCACAAAAAACACGCGATGTCGACGTGTTTTTGTATTATAGTTTGAAGCGTCGCCAAAAAAAAAATGGCCGAAAAAACCGTACGCAAACCATTCTATGATCTGTGAATGAATCAAATAATCACCAGTCAGGAACTCCATGATATACTGTAGTTGTATTCGGTCTTGGTACACTAAGATTATTTCCTATATAATCATCAACCTCGCTGCTAGATGTTCGCTTGGTGTGCTCTAATTTTGTTATCACTGTGTTGACTGTAGGATCATATCAATTTTGTTCTTCTCTACAAAACCTTCCAAACATGTATTTAGATCACTGTAAAGTTTGAATTGCTTTACCACTCTGCGTATATATATGTTTAATTGCGATTTTACATTTTTACATTGTTATAACCGTGATGGGTCGTCGACCGAAATAAAGATTAAATTCAAATTCATTCTCTCTCTCTCTCTCTCTCTCTCTCTCTCTCTCTCTCTCTCTCTCTCTCTCTCTCTCTCTCTCTCTCTCTCTCTCTCTAGTTCACCTAGAACCCAACCCTCGGTGCTCCACCCCAAAGCGCTGGATCGAATGAGGATTTTACTGCAGTGAAACCTGAAGACACAGGCGAAAATGAAATTTTCCCCTTTCTTTTAATACGTGGAAGACAGCAGTCAAGGAACCTGTCCCATTGATTTTGTGCCAAAGCAAGCCACCCTTGGTCGATTCATTGCTGTCTTCCTTATAAGGTAGTTTTCACGGCTTTTTTCTCAGGGGATCGGGTTCCGCCCGACTCTATCTGCAAGCACGTACGCTTAATGGACGCTGAGAAGCTGTGGACGTTTATCGCACCTGAGCTTGTTTCTCCGTCGCCAAGGTAACGGACGATTTACCTCTGCGACGGAGTCAGACCTGAAGTGCCTCTGAGAAGACGGGATCGAGTAAAAACAGAATGAAATCTTTGGGATGAATGCGTCCCTGCTTGATTCATTACACCGTCATTTAAGTTGGCTCCGTTTTAACACGTGTCTTCGTTTTCACAAGCGACCAAACACTGTGTCCTGCGTTGCGCGTTTCATGGAGAGAGCGTTTTATCTCTGGTACATACACAATACTGAACTATTCGTATTGCGCCGCTCACAGCCAGAGCAGCTCACACATAGAGTGAACTCGGAGCAACTCCTCACCCTGCCAGAGGCAATGAGAGCAAGCTGAGATTAATTAAGGGAAAACTGCAGTAAACCATCAGCACAGAATGAAAAGAAAGCACAAGGCATGGTGGAGAGATTCCTTTCTGCCGTTTTTGTGTAAAAAAATGGCGCCAAATGTGAGATTTCACCACGGCTCCTAGAAGCAAGAAAGCAGCAGACCTGCCGGCGGTAGCATGGAAGCTCAGGGCAAGGTAGAGAAATGTGCCTACCCTTTTTGTTACGATGGTGGGATAAGGGCTGCCTACTGGCTTCAGGATGCATTAATTCATGTGTGCCTCACGTGGAGTCCATTTTTCAAACCCCATATGCAGTTAGCTGGTGCCCACTGGGGCCCCCACTAGGGCCCCACATGTGACTGGCCACACTAGTAGGCCCTACGTAGGCCTACCAGTCCCAGCTCGGTCATTTGGTGTTTGTAAATGCAAATACATGTATTTTCAAACTATGCAGTTGTTGTGAAGGTGCTGGAATGTGCGAGAATGTCACGGTGCTGTCAGTCCTCGCCAATGTCGTTGCTTAGTTACGGGAAGTAGTTGATTCATCTTTCAAAGTGTCACGTGACGTCATTCGAGCTACTTCGAAGGCAATTCTTCAAAGTTCTGGAACCTGTAAAGAGTATATAAAGCGATGTGGGCGCTGTGTGGGAGAGAGAGAGCGCTACAGGGAGACACGTAAAAACGACAGAAAACACTTGTAAGAGCAGAGAGAGCGCTACAGAGAGGCAAGTGAAAACGACAGAAGACACTTGTAAGAGCAGAGAGAGCGCTACAGAGAGGCAAGTGAAAACGACAGAAGACACTTGTAAGAGCAGAGAGAGCGCTACAGAGAGGCAAGTGAAAACGACAGAAGACACTTGTAAGAGCAGAGAGAGCGCTACAGAGAGGCAAGTGAAAACGACAGAAGACACTTGTAAGAGCAGAGAGAGCGCTACAGAGAGACAAGTGAAAACGACAGAAGACACTTGTAAGAGCAGAGAGAGCGCTACAGAGAGGCAAGTGAAAACGACAGAAGACACTTGTAAGAGCAGAGAGAGCGCTACAGAGAGGCAAGTGAAAACGACAGAAGACACTTGTAAGAGCAGAGAGAGCGCTACAGAGAGGCAAGTGAAAACGACAGAAGACACTTGTAAGAGCAGAGAGAGCGCTACAGAGAGGCAAGTAAAAACGACAGAAAACACTTGTAAGAGCGCGGATAGCAGCGATTTCGACCTAACAGGATCAAGGCCCCAGATAGTGGAGTGGGTTAATGGAAATGCTGATTACTCATTTTGTCATTCAAAATAAGAAGTAATGTCCACTTAAAGTTAGAAGTCCCCACTGTGAGAATTTTGGGAAAATGCCCTCTAAAATTATTTGCTAAAAGGCATATTTATCATTGGAGACTGAAGGATTTGCTTCCAGACATTGTTGATTTCACTGTCTATCTGTCCAATATAATAATGCTTGAGTATATTGCTGCAAAAAAGAGAGAAAATACTGAAAAGTTTAATGATAAATGAAATGTATTCATAAGTGCTGATGTACTTAAGTTTGTATGAGATGGAAGCTGTAAAATGCGTCATTTATTCATTTTTTGTTTGTAAGGTCCACAGATGGTTTTGTGTGTGTGTGTGTGTGTGTGTGTGTGTGTGTGTGTGTGTGTGTGTGTGTGTGTGTGTGTGTGTGTGTGTGTTTATATGGGGTGGGGTGGAGGGGAGATGGGGGGCGGGGGGATGGGTGTTTCATCTTTTTTATGAACTTTTTTTCTGTATTGTATAAGATTTTGTACTGAATAAAGAATTTTTTTTAAGTATATATGCTGAATGTCGTAGACATATGCAATGGAAGGGGGGATGTGGGTGGGGGTGGGGGGGAGGGGGAGGGGCGAGGGGGGAGGAGGGAGTCGGGAGGGGCGAGGGGGGAAGGGGGGAAGGGGGGGGAGGGGGATTGTCCTATAAAATTTGCATACACAGGTGCTGCACAGCAGATGTTAAGCAAACAAAAAGTTAATTTTCATGCATTTAAATTTATTTTCAGGCAAATAAATCGAGGACGTGTCAGTTTGGTTTTCCCGGAGTGTATTTCCACGAGACACCCCAGAGAGTGCAACCTTGTAGTGGTTGGGGTGCTTGTGTGTCTCCATGACCCTGAGGGCTATGCTGGCGGAGATTCGTCTCTGGTAGGGCCACCCATGCCAGACAGGTCGAGGGGTAGAGATCAGACTAATAGCACTCACTGGCCCTCCAGGTTGGGGGTTAGAACTGGGCTAACAAGTCATTTCTATAAAAACCAGCTGTTACAGAAACCACAACAACGCTATCTGAAAACAACATGGTTGAGGAAGAGTCCTCTCCAGTGGAGCTTATGACGCGAGCTGGTGAAAGCCTTCGAGAAGCCAGTGCGCCGACAACTCTTTTGACGACCAAAGCCAAGACCAGGATAGGGACCTGGAACATCCGAACCCTATATGAGACTGGGAAAAGCGCACAGGTGTGCAGAGAGATGCACCGATACAACCTGAAGATTTTAGGCCTGTGTGAGACCAGATGGACAGGAACAGGACGGACAAGACTGACAAGTAGAGACACCATCATCTACTCTGGACACGAAGAAGGCCAGTCTCATATACATGGTGTGGCGCTGCTGATGACACCACAGGCAACGCGAGCACTGCTGTCCTGGGAACCAGTGTCACCAAGGATCATAAAAGCAAGATTCAACTCCAAGGGCAGGAAAGTCACCATCCTGCAATGCTACGCTCCTACAAATGCAGCAGATATGGAAGACAAAGAAGAATTCTATGAGCAAATCCAAGCGACTCTTGACAAAACACCAAAGAGAGACCTGAGGATTGGCATGTTCCTTCTGGACAGTGGTGCAAATAAAGTGTGTTCCTCAAGTCAGGCAAGGCGGCAGGTCCTGACGGTATACCACCCGAAGCGCTGAAGGCAGACATCCAGACCTCAACTGAGATGCTACACTCCCTTCTACACAAGATTTGGGAACAGGAGAGAGTGCCAGAAGACTGGAAGAAAGGTAACCTTGTAAAGCTGCCAAAGAAAGGAGACCTGTCATCGTGCAACAACTGGAGGGGAATTATGCTGCTGTCCATCCTCTGGAAAGTACTAACAAAAATCATCCTGGAGAGAGTGAAGACCGCTCTTGACAAGAAACTACGGGATGAACAGGCAGGCTTCCGTCAAGATAGATCATGCACAGACCAGATTGCCACACTGCGGATTATCATCGAGCAGTCGCTGGAGTGGCAGACCCCCCTGTTCACAGTCTTCGTGGACTTTCAGAAGGCGTTTGACAGTGTCGACAAAGACGTCATCTGAAGATTGATGCATCACTACGGCTTCCCATCAAAGTTTATTACCATCATCCAACAACTTTACGAGGACGCCACCTGCCAAGTCGTCCATGACGGGAAGCTGACGGAGCCCTTCTCAGTATAAACCGGCGTCCGTCAAGGCTGTTTACTCTCGCCGACAATCTTCCTGATGGTGGTTGACTGGATCATGCGACAGTCTACAGCAGACCAGAGGACAGGTATCCAGTGGACCCTCACGCAGCAGCTGGAGGACCTTGACTTCGCTGATGACATCAGCCTTCTCTCCCACAGGCACCAAGATGCACAAGAAAAGCTATGCCGCGTCGCAGAAGAAGCCGAGAAAAATGGACTCCAAATCAACACCGGAAAGACAGAAGTCATGAGGGTAAACAACAGACATCAAGACTCAGTGCGACTACATCAAGTAGACATCAAGGAAACAGACAAGTTCGTTTATCTGGGCAGTGTAGTCAGCAAAGATGAAGACATCAAGTGCCGAATCAACAAAGCAAGATAACGCCTTCAACACCTTGCGCCCAATCTGGAGATCAACAGCCCTCTCACTCCACAACAAGATCCGAATATTCAACACCAATGTGAAGTCTGTCCTGCTATATGGCTCAGAAACATGGCGGGTAACAAAGACCAACACCCACAAGCTCCAGACATTCGTCAACAGATGCCTGAGAAATATCCTCAACATCAGATGGCCAGAGACTGTCTCAAATGAAAATCTGTGGGACAGGACAAAACAAGCCCCAATTAATCGACCAGGAGATCAGGAAACGAAAATGGGGATGGATCGGCCACACGCTACGAAAGCCTGCATCTAACATCACCAGGCAGGCTTTGGACTGGAACCCACAAGGAAAGCGCAAAGTGGGTCGACCAAAACAGACTTGGCGTACGAGTGTCGACGCTGAAGTAAAGGCCACCAGAATGATATGGGCGGAGCTGAAGAGGATCTGCCAGAACCGTGTGCGTTGGAGGAGTGTTGTTGCGGCCCTATGTTCCTCAAGGAATCAAGAGGCATAAGTCAAGTAATTTCCACGGGAACATGTAATTAACTGACTCAGGTTGTCTTCCACTGTATGTTTCTGCGCGTGGTGCTGAATCACCTTGCAGGTTTTAAGACTGGCTTTGTGGTTGCCTATGACGAGTATGAGCTCACAAGGTGCTCATTGGAGACCCATTTAGATGTACAAGGCTTGCAAAGCTGCTTTACATTAAAATATTACTTTGAAATTCATGCTTCAAACATGTTTACCTTCTGACAAATATAATTTTAAAACGCAAAAAAAAGAGAAAAGACACGGAACTCGCTTAATATATATAATTTTTGTTGGTAAATTTAAATGAAAAGTTGATCAGAGTAAAATACATGTAAGTACGTCTTCACAACAGGTTTAATTAAAAGATATATATAAAGTTTTTCGGGGGGGGGGGGGGGGGGGGGAACCTCATGACAATATGAAGAATTCAAATAACTCGTACACCTGAATCAACAGCGTTGATATCGTCATCTAAGTCGTTGAAGCACGTTGTATACGGAGGTGTTTCACGTGCTCCACATTGACGCTGTCCACACTTCCAATCGCAGGGCACTACTGATACTCGGATAGGCTACTCCAGCTCCCTTAATGCAAACCATGAATGGCTGGCTGAATGACACGCGCTAAAAACGTCTGGTCTGCACTGGCGCTGTACACATGACAACAATATATCCCAAATGCAGAATAGTATCGATGCGAACCGCAGTTGGTTACTACAAAGACAGCCTCAGTGTGGACCGTGTGGAATCGTCTCGTATGCGACGGGCTTTGTAGGATCACAGCTGTCTCCATGTGGTCAAGGGGGAGACAATTTGTATTTCTTCGAAACTTGTTTGAGTGAGTAACGTGCCTTGTGTTAAACATGGCGGCTTCCGAAGTCCGAAACAATGAGTCGTCGCCTCCTAAACATGATCTACCGTCTTCTTCTGACAAAAAGACACTCTTGGACACATACGTAGAAGCTGCAACAGACGGTCTATTGTTTCGAGAGTTTGATATATGCATTAAACATTGCCGCAAAATTGTGTCGCTGGCCAAAGCAGGATGCGATTGTGGTGGTGTTGGGTGAGTACTGAGCAGTGTGGGAAGGTTCGGAAGAATGATCGAATGCACCTCAGAGATCTTGCTCATTGAGTCCTATGACCTTATTACAGGCCTGCCTACCCGTACGGAAATTCCGTATTTTGTCCGGAAATTTAAAAAAATCGGCGAGCGTTCCTGAAAATACGGGAGTTTATTTTGCGTTCCGGAAATATCAAAATAAAAACTATAATAAAATAATTTCCAAAATCGTTGGCCTGTGGCTGTGCGCGAATCGTTTTCCGAAGCAGTCTACCGATGATTGCCGAATGGGTTTGTTCTGTAGTGCGCAGGCGTATCGCGTGAAAATATTTCCGAAGATTGCCGAGTGACTTCATTTTCGTACAGTGCATAAGCGCAACGCACGAAGTGTTTTTCCGGAGAGTGCCGGTATGTGCAGTGTTCATGTGCAACAATGGCGTCAAAACGAAAGCCAAGCGATTGTGTTTCTGAATTATCGAAGAAACAGCGGAGGTCGCAGGTCTACATTCCAGCGTACACGGAGAAGTATCTATTTATAGTCCGCGGCACCACTGACTCCACTGTCAAATGTACGACTTGTGATAACCAGTTCAGCATCTCCAGTGGTGGCGCCAACGATATCGAAAGGCATGTTGAAGGCCCAAAGCATGTGAAGAAAAATGAGAAGAAGGTCGCAGCAGCGCAAAAACCTATCAGTGAATATTTTACACCGCCTCCTTCGAAAGTGTCCCAAATCGACATCGACGTAATTCGAGCTGAGGCGATGATGGTAGACTTGACAGTAGAACTGAACCTCCCAATGGCGGCATTGGACAAACTGAGTGTAGGTGTAGGGGAAGACCTCCTCTTCCCACACCTGCCCATGGTTATGCTTGCCATAATGACAATCCCTCACTCATCAGCTCACTGTGAGCGCATTTTCTCAGTCGTGAGAAAGAACAAAACACACTTCAGAGGCAGCATGGGATCCGACACCTTGGAGGCCTTGGTGGTAGCCAAGTCCAGGCCTGGACAAGCCTTTGACAGAAACTACAGTGTCAAAGACCTGAAAGGCCTGAAAAGTGCCTACTACCAGTCTTTGTCACAGTAAACAAGCTGCAGAACTATTGTATATAGTGTACATAAAATCAGGTATGTTTTGTTTTATCTTTTGGTCCCTGGTTAATGATTAAAGTTGCTTTGTTTTCTTGCACTGTCGCACGGTTTAATACTGAAATCGGAACTGAAATACGGAAATTGGAACTTGGTAATACTGAAATCGAAAAAGGAGGGTAGGCAGCCCTGCCTTATATAACAGTGGTAATATTTATTCCACACTTATATCATATAGCTAATTAAGTAATAAGAATTGGGTCGCTTCGAAGTCGAGGCACGCAGGCTTGACAATCGGATGCGGTGAAATCGGTCGGCTGCAAAATGCTGCAGAAGTGACATTTGGTTTGTTTTCTCCAAAACCCTTTGGAGCAGCCCCCGAAAGCACTGAGGACCACAGCATTCCACCACAGTATTCCAGCTAATGAGGGAGGTGTCGGTGCAGCTGTCTGTTTAGTCAGTGCGAATAATTTATATTCGATGCCTTGTTCGAAGACGAAAGTTCAAAGTTTCGTTGATCATGGACCATTTAGGTCTATCCGCCTACATGTATGTTGCCAATCAGGTATTTGTTCAGTACTCTGCCGAATCTTGCATCCATTGATCTGCCCCAATTTCTAGCAATCATCTCACGTTATGCCAGTTATAATGCCTCCAATTCACTCTGCATATTTCTTTTCTCCCTTTTCTGTTTCAATATCAATTTGTTTATCATTGTCCAACTCTTCCCAAGCCATTGTCTGTCACTGGACAATGAAGCAATTTATCTTCCGGCTGTACCAGTAAGATTTGATGTTGTCATGAGTCTTCAAAAGTGTCTTCAAAACTACAATAATTTGGGCTCAGAATTGAGAAGTCACTAATGAAAACATTATTTTGTAAGCAGCTTCATGGTAAAAGAAATGTGTGGTTGATATTGAAGTTTTGGAATATTCTTATGTTTCAGGTCAGATGTGTATGTGGAAAAGGCAGCCATTTTGACGATACAAGCCTACGCTGAGCTAAACGAATGGCAAAGGGTTGTGCCTTATGTTCAGAATGTTTTTGGCAGCATTGAAGCATGTCCTCCACCTGTAATTCAGCTTTGGTAAGTGTCATTTGAGGACAGATGGCGTACTGTTTGGAAGGCATCATATTCTGTGATGAATTCTTTGAGCACCTATGAATTGGTGACAAGTTGCAATATAACAAGGCATCATCACCTTTTAGCTTTTTCTATCCCACAAATGGCATCAACATTACCCACACATCAGGGTCTTTACTCACTTGATAAGTATAATGCAAACTTTACCATACAATACAACATAATAAATTCATTACAATACAATACAAGAATACTTCATTCATCCTGTGAGTAAATTGGCATGTTGATCATTACAAAAATACACTGTCTTGGAAACAAAAAGTACATGCAGCTTATCTGTTATCATAAGAAGGAATTCAAATGGCCAAAAACAAATGACTACTGCCAGTGATACTGAAATACAGAGAGGAACCAAGGTACTGGTCTGGGCTTTGAAGGACAACACAAAACAGGACGTCAGCATTTTGGGTACCATACCCATCATCATTGTCATTGTTGTTTTTGTCACCATCGTCATCGTCGTCATTGTTCAACAAGATGGGAGATTGTGACTGCACACAGATGTTTTTGTGTATGCCACAGCCTGCTGCTGCATGCGAGGGTGCGTGAGTACATGCAGTGTCACGCCATAGCCAAGGTGTGGCTGGGACAGGTGCCCAGACATGGACTGGAGGCAGGATACAGCCAGGTGGCGAAGGTCTACATCCGCCACGTCCTCACCCCCCTGGGGGCCTACAACCTCATTCCCCAGGTAAGAACAGACCCCACCCCTTCAGGCAGTGGGGCTCTGTGGTCATGACTTGCAGTTGCTTGCAGCTAGTGGGTGAGGAGTTCAAAAGTGTGAAGAGTCCAGAGTTTCGTTCTTGAGCAAGGTGCTTTGTTCAAATTGAGCATCCCCACCCAGTATGAAACAGTACCTGTGACTGTACAGGCTGAGCTGGACAATTGTGGAGAAAAAAGATGTAAAACTTTGGAGCATTCACCTGCAGCGTGGTTGTAACTGTAAGCTCCACAAGGAGGTGGGGTGGTGCTGGAGTGATCGTAACAGTAGCCAGATGAGCAGGGCGTGAAAGTCTGGGGTTTGAGCACTCGTGAATGAGTGGAAACTTGTACTTAAAAAGAAAATATTCACTGTTACTTTTACTTTTTAGGTTGTGCAGGTATGTTGCGATTTTTTTACTCACATGCGAAGCAAAAGTGAGTCTATGTACTCAGCCGTGTCGTCCGTCCGTCCGTCCGGGCGTCCGTCCGGGCGTCCGGGCGTAAAAAACTTAAACGTTGGATTTTTCTCGGAGACTATTAAGTTTATCAACACCAAATGTGGCATGATGGTGTATGATGACAAGGCCTCAAAAAACATACTTAGTGACTTGACCTTGCTTCAAGGTCAAGGTCACAGGAGCCATAAATGTGGTCTCAAAAACAGTCATTTTTCACATTTTCCCAATTTTCTCTCACGTTATTGAGAATGGCAACCTTAGCTACAAGTGGTATATAGGTCAAAGCAAGCCCTATCTTTTGATACCAGTTTGGTTGACCTTGCTTCAAGGTCAAGGTCACAGGAGCTCTTCAAAGTTGGATTGTATATATATTTTGAAGTGACCTTGACCCTGAACTATGGAAGATAACTGTTTCAAACTTAATAATTATGTGGGCAACATGTTATACTTTCATCATGAGACACATTTGTTTACATATCATCAAGGTCAAGGTCACTTTGACCCTTATGAAATGTGACCAAAATGGGGTAGTGAACCACTAAAAGTGACTATATCTCATGGTAGAAAGTGCCAATAAGCACCATTGTGCTTCCTATGTCTTGAATTAACAGCTTTGTGTTGCATGACCTTGGATGACCTTGACCTTGGGTCAAGGTCACAAGTATTTTGGTAGGAAAAATGTGTAAAGCATTTCTTTGTGTATGATGTCATTGGTAGGTTTAGTTGTTTGACCTTGACCTTGAAGGTCACCTGAAGGTCAAGGTCATGTAAAGGTCAAGGTCAAGCATGTGAGTCGTATGGGCTTTGCCCTTCTTGTTTTTTTTTGCATTTGTGCTGACTTCTGTGAACTTTTTCTTAACTTTGGTGGATTTTTAATCTCTACAGCAATTAAAATAGTTTTCCAAAGTGTACGAACAGTTTTCCTTTTTGTGGTTGTTTGTGTACTTGTAAGTGTTCTAAGTACTTGTTTATAGTTTTAAGCAAACTCATGAATGTATGCAAATCACCATCCTTGTACAGAGGCTGTGTGTTTCTCTAGGGGTTGAAGTAGCTTTGTTGAGTTTTAGGATGGAGCTACTCAATCAGATCTCTTGGCTTTGCTTGTCATGTATTTACACTGAGTTGCCATGGTGACTGTGCATGAGAAAACAAGGCTCAAGTCAGAAAAAGGACAAAATTAGATATTGAACCACATTAGTTATTAATTCATTCATTCATATTTCAGAAAAAACAAACAGCATGCTCATAAAAGAAATTATTAATTTCTTAGAGTGATGTAAAGTTCAGGGAAGTCATTATATAACATAATGTGCTGATGACTTTTCACAGCGATTGCTTTAAAGATGTCTTGCCCACTGCAACCTTGTTTCTCATGCATGGTCACATGTCAAACTTTTCTCCTCCTCTCCTCCTCCTCCTCCTCCTCCTCCTCCTCCTCCTCCTCCTCCTCCTCCTCCTCCTCCTCCTCCTCCTCCTCCTCCTCCTCTCTCCTCCTCCTCTCTCCTCCTCCTCTCTCCTCCTCCTCTCTCCTCCTTTGTCTCTCTCCTCCTCCTTCTTCTCTCTCCTTCTTCTCCCTCCTCCTCCTTCTTCTTCTCCCTCCTTCTCCTTCTTCTTCTCTCTCCTCCTCCGTCTTCCTCTCCCTCCTCCTCCTTCTTCCTCTCCCTTCTCCTCCTCCTCCTCCCTCCTCCTCCTCCTCCCTCCTCCTCCTTCTCCTCCCCCCTCCTCCTCCTCCTCCTCTTCCTCCTTCTCCTCCTCCCCCTCCCCCCCTCCTCCTCCTCCTCCTCCTCCCTCCTCCTCCTCTCCCCTCCTCCTCCTCCTCCTCCTCCTCCTCCTCCTCCTCCTCCTCCTCCTCCTCCTCCTCCTCCTCTTCCTCCTTCTCCTCCTCCTCCTTCCTCCTCCTCCTCCTCCTCCTCCTCCTCCTCCTCCTCCTCCTCCTCCTCCTCCTCCTCCTCCTCCTCCTCCTCCTCCTCCTCCTCCTCCTCCTCCTCCTCCTCCTCCTCCCTCCTCCCCCTCCCCCCCTCCCCCCCTCCCCCCCTCCCCCCCTCCCCCCTCCTCCTCCTCCTCCTTTTTCTTCTTCTTATATTTCTTCTTCACCATGCAGCTCATGCCTTCATCCCATCTCTACTTGGTGCCCACAGTTTGTGGAGGGGTGTCCAGGACTGTCAGACCAGGAGAAGGGAGAGCTGCTAACCCCATCTCCCTCCAGGCCTTCCACTCCGGTCTCTCCTCGAAGCAGAGCCTTCTCCGTGGGACTGACGTCCACACAGCGCTCTGACTGTGCAAGGCAAAGAGGGAGAGGAAGCACGCCAGCACCAAGACCCAAAAACCTGGACATGAAGAACAAGGAGCAGAGTAAGGAAAAATAAATAAAAATTTATGGTTAGGGTAACGTGGAAAAAAAAGGGTGGGATGGGGGGGATAGGGTGGGTGGGGATGGAGTGGTGAGCTGGGTGATCGGTAGATTAGCCTGAACTTTTTTTTTCTTTGTCTTTTTTATTCTTTTGTTCTTTTGTTGTTTTTTTTTCTTTTTAGAAGAGGCCATATTGAACATAAGCATAACTGTCTTTCACTAAAACCATTTTTGAAAATACTTAGTGGGTTCCTTGAGTGCTCATCAGGCAGGGAAGATGGAACAGCATGCAGTCCATTCTTTATGGTTGATTTATTAATTATTTTTTTTTAAATGTATGATTAAAAAAAAGTTTAGGGTCATCAGAAAAAAATAGGGTTGATCAGGTTACTGTTAGTGCTTTTTTTCCCCCTGAGCAAAGATGGAAAGAGGAAGGAGAGAAAATGAGTATTGTGAATGCATCTTAGCCTGAGAATGGAAATGATGATGAGGAAGATGAATGGAGTTTTATGGCCTTTCACTATATCAGTCTTTGTAGGCTTGATAAGGCTTGATAAGGCTTGATAAGATCATGAGTCACAAGACCTTTGTTGAAGTGTAAGTCATGCCTTGCTTTCTCTAGTTATTTGCCTTTGGTAAATTGCATAGGGAGGCACGGTGGGCCAATTTGCATGGGGAGGCACGGTGGGCCTATTTGCATAGGGAGACACGGTGGGCCTATTTGCATAGGGAGGCACGGTGGGCCTATTTGCATGGGGAGGCACGGTGGGCCTATTTGCATGGGGAGGCACGGTGGGCCTATTTGCATGGGGAGGCATGGTGGGCCTATTTGCATAGGGAGGCACGGTGGGCCTATTTGCATAGGGAGGCACGGTGGGCCTATTTGCATAGGGAGGCACGGTGGGTCTATTTGCATAGGGAGGCACGGTGGGCCTATTTGCATAGGGAGGCACGGTGGGCCTATTTGCATAGGGAGGCACGGTGGGCCTATTTGCATGGGGAGGCACGGTGGGCCTATTTGCATAGGGAGGCTCGGTGGGCCTATTCTTACCCTCAACCCATGGGGCATTGGTGATGGAGGCAATTGAAGGGTTGACAGGGTGCAGAAATGGTTGCGACTGATTTATGATGGCTAAGACATGAAATTATGCAATTGTAGCACTTGATGCTGGCTTGGAAGTTGCAGAAGTTGGGGACTTGTGTCCATTTTGTAAGTACCAGTAAATGAACAGTGACAGTAATGGCAGCAACAAGATTGGTTTGATTGGACTATAAGCCTCACAGGGTGGAAAACAATGCAGGAGAATGTAAATAGATAAGGATGTTTATCATATGCAAGAATCTTAAATATGTGAATGCTGTATTCTCCCATCGAGATGACGTTTTCTCACTTTTGGGTATGGAAGTGGATGGTGAGATTGCGTTTGAAGACAGAGAATTGTGAAGTAATGAGACATACATGCAGATGCCTCAAATATGTTTGATACTTATTGAATTACTTGCAGTCTTTGATTTTTGACTCACATGCGAAGCAAAAGTGAGTCTATGTACTCAACCGTTTCGTCCGTCCGGGCGTCCAGGCGTCTGTAAAAAAACTTTAACGTTGGATTTTCTTGGAGACTATTAACTCTATCAACACCCAATTTGGCATGATGGTGTATGATGACAAGGCGTAAAAAAAATACGTAGTGACTTGACCTTGCTTCAAGGTCAAGGTCGCATGAGCTCTTTTAAAGTTGGATTGTATACATATTTGAAGTGACCTTGACCCTGAACTATGGAAGATAACTCTTCCAAACTTCATAACATTGTAGTACACATGTTATACTTTCATACTAGGTCACCTGTGTCGTCCGGGCATCCTGTCGTCCGTAAAAAAAACTTTAACTTTGAATTTTTCCGGAGACTATTAAGTCTGTCAACACCCAATTTGGCATGATGGTGTATGATGACTAGGTGTAAAAGAAAATACATAGTGACTTGACCTTGCTTCAAGGTCAAGGTCCCAGCGGCCGTAAATGTTTAAAAAACAGCCATTTTTCACATTTTCCAAATTTTCTCTGAAATTTTTGAGATTGGATACCTGACCTATATATGGTATATAGGGCAAAGTAATCCCTATCTTTTGATACCAGTTTGATTGAACTTGCTTCAAGGTCAAGGTCACAGGAGCTCTTTAAAGTTGGATTGTATATATATTTTGAAGTACCTTGACCCTGAACTATGGAAGATAACTCTTCCAAACTTCATAACATTGTAGTATACATGTTATACTTTCATACTAGGTCACCCGTGTCGTCCGTCCAGGCGTCCGGGCGTCCGTAACGATGAATTTTTCTCGGAGACTATTAAGTTTATCAACACCCAATTTGGCATGATGGTGTATGATGACAAGGCGTCAAAAAACATTCATAGTGACTTGACCTTGCTTCAAGGTCAAGGTCGCAGGGGCAGTAAATGTTTAAAAAACAGCAATTTTTCACATCCTCTCAGCATGTGTCGTGTGGACTTTGCCATTCTTGTTGTGGTTTTCTGTGTAAACACGGTGCAAGCTTTTCTTGTGTGATGGCAGTGAAGGTGATGGTGATGGCAGCATACTTGCCATTGTGTGTTCGATGGCGTGTGCAAATGAGAACCAATTGTATTTCTTTCTTTCCACTTATCAGTCACAGGAAAAGATTAGTAACTTTGTTAGCTTTCCTTGATGGCATTTTAATGTATTTGCTTTGCTTGCAGGGACCAGGTGGCCCTATGGTCTGGAGACTGTCAGGCAGATCGTCAGGTGGATTCTCTCCATTCCCTTGATGGGAATTTCCAAAATTCTCGTGGCCGCTGCCATCACCATAGCAGCTCTCTCGCAAGTTCAGACAGGTACCTACCCCTCTGAATTGTTGTGTGTTGTTGTGAAACCTAATTTATTGTAGGAAATGATTGAGTGCTTCAATCAAGAAGATTGATCTGTGTATAAGTATTGTTACAAGACAGTGTTGTCTCACTTGAGAGGGTGTCTAGGAGTTAATTACTATCATCCTGCAACATTCACTCATCTTCTGTGCCTTCAAGGCTGAACAGAACAAAACAGAAGATGAGAAGGGAGACCCAAGTACAAAATTATAATTATTATAATTATAAGTATTATAATTGTGTATTGATCATCAATTCAACATGCAAATGGCTTAAAACACCGATCTATTTTTCTTTAGCCAGCCAGTCTTTACTGATTAATGATTGTGCCATTTATCTTAGAGGTAGAGTTCAGTTTGAGATGCATTTGTCGGGTGATAATGCTGTAAAATCAGAATTGTTGACCTTGGCTGTCATACTTCAATGGAGGGGGGAGGTTTGGGGGAGGAGGGGGGGTGCATTGGGCCCACAAGGGGGGCCTGCCAAGGTCTTGTTATCTTCTATTTTGCCCAGGAAGGGAGAGTTGGGGGCCGGTCATCCCCCCACAGTGTCAACCTGGTCAGGAGTGGCTTGGAATCTTAGCCAGTCTGGCAGAGGGTCTGTGCTCTTGATGCAAGCGGATGACCAAGTTTCTCCCCCATCCAAGTTCTGGGGGTTGGGGGTCATGAGAGGAGCTCCTGGAGGCTGGAGTCCACAGGAGCGGGGGGCAGTGGGTCAGGCACTCCCCCTCCCATTTCCACACAGTGACAGGATCCCAGCTGGTTACCGCCAACATAGACAGAGCCAGAGAGAGAGGGCGAGAGAGGTGGTGTGTGTGTATGTGTATGTATGTGTGTGTGCATGCATGCACATGTATAACTGAGTGTTTGAATGTGTGCATGCACATATATATCTGAATGTGTGTGCATGCACATATGTGTGTGTGTGTATGTGTATACACCTGTAAGCATCCATATGTGCATATGTGTGTGTGTAAACCTGTAAGCATGCACATTTTGTGTGTGTGTGTGTGTGTTTGTGTACCTTTTTGCATGCACATGAGTGTGTGTATATACACACTCGTAAGCTTGCGTGCATGTGTGTATGTGTGTGTGCTTGAAGCACGACTGATGTCCAGAGGGGACTGACTAAAGGACTGAAAGATCTTTGTTATGTTTTTCAGGGGATGGCTTCCTGGACTCCACCCGAGTGATCTCAATGTGGCAGGCTCTGAGGAAACTGTGGTACTCTCTCTTTGGGCCATACCGTTCCATGCGATGAGTAGGCAGGCACAGAACTGACGTGTTGAAATGAACACAGTGACCTACAGCATTTAAGAGGCTTGCCTCAACAGTCCAAATGCAAGATGTGCAGTTGTGTTTTGCAATTGATTCGTCATGGTTTGCAAAGGTGTAAGGAAGAGGACTATTTTGAAATATTTAGTCAGTCAGTCAAAATGTGCAAGTTGTGCCATAGGTGTTGAGTATTGATAATGCATAATGTGATAATGATGTCTCGGTTGTTGGTTTTTTCACATGTCTTGAGCAAGATGATCCACAAATGCAGGAGGCTAGTCTTTCATTACTGTGCTTAACGTGTCAAAATGGATTGAACTTCTGGACTGAAAATGTAATGATGTGGTAGGCTTCCCTGTTCTGAATGAATTCAAGGCCTTTCATTTCAAAACGATGGCTCCAGCAGGTGACAATAACAAATTCCAACGGTTACTTGTACTGAGCATTGCTTTTCCATCAAACTGTACCGTGTTGCATATTTATTAATAGCAAGCCTCTCTCAGTGGCATGTGACCATGATACCTGGGCCTGGAGTTGTTGCTCAGTTCAGACTCTGCTTTGGCTGTGTAGTCCAATCCTGGAGTGGCAGTCTTTATTGTTATAAAGTGTGCATTGTCATCAAAACATACATGTATATCATTATCCTGTACATTCTGTTAAAAGCCTCATTTTCTACTGCATGGTGGAATGCTCTATGTAAACAGTATTTTTGAAAGAATAAATCGGATTGATGGAGCTTTGTTCTCACACCCCCTGCTGTCTTATCTCTTGTCCAAAGAGAAGTCAAAACCATCAAAAGACGTCTCTGTATACAAGTGGTTAGCACATTTGACCTGCAGTTGCTTATGTGTGTGGTGTTTGAAGCTTTGCAATACAGTATAATACAATATGTCTATCTTTATTACTGCTATCGCAGAATTAATTTTGTTTGCTACATTCACACAAAAACAACAGCATGATTAACAATGTATGAAATATGAAGACGGGGTTTCAATAGGCCAGTTGAGGTTGAAGAGCTGACTATGCACGCGTGCTTGAGGGTTTGATTATGTGCAATGCACAATGCCGTGGTACAATGATAGGTCGTAAAACTCGATCCATCCATCCATCCGTGGTACAATCCCTGGAGTGGGAGAAATCTGGATTATACATTTCTTAGCTGCCATTCTCATAAACATGTGACTGGTGTTTCGGCGCATCCAGATCCAGACTGATGCCCTCTCTGCAGCTCCTGCCATAGCTCTTGCTGCCTTTGTGCACTGACGGTTTGAGAGGCCGAGCTGTCTGCAGGCGCTGTGGACTGTGTTGCCTACGAAACCCCTAGCTCCCATCTCAACAGCAAGGATGGTGGCACAGTTGCCCTGGCTTCTCAACTGGTTGGCACAGTGCCTCGTGGCTTTGTTAAATTCAATGCTTGGAATGTTGCAGTAGCGTAAACCCATCCTTTACTGTGCACGGTTGATCATATAAATGTATATTGCCTCCTATACATCACTCTAGTATCAAGCCGTTTCAAATACTAATCAAATGTAAAAGTGAACATGGGCTCCTTGGCCAAGACGGGCACATGTGTCTTACAGCATCGATCTACACTTCAGGAGCACAATGGGGATTGCCTCCCTTACATCAGTGGCCGGAAGACGCACCAGTGATTACTCTGGCACCTTTCCATACCCAAGACGTCTCCTGCCAGATAAAAGCTGCCTTTGACCATGAAAAAGACTCATAGACGCAGACGGTTCCTTGGGAATCAAATATTGCATGGGCTCATGAGAGGAAGGGGTTGAGGTGAGGTACTCTGCCTGAAATGCTGCAAAGTGGGTTGGAACTATCAGATGCTCCCAGTCAAGGTGGGGTGTAAAGGATTCATAGTGCACTCAACAACCCGGTTTCTGGTGCAGATGGGTTGCAAGCCCTCATGCTTCAAATGGGTCATTGGGCAACTCCAGCAGACAGCCAAGGCAGTCTTTGTGGATCTGGCACATGAGCAAGTTCTGCCCCAAACTGATAACCCCCCCACCCATGTCCCAGCTACTGGAGTAGGCCCTGAAAGCTCCACAGACATGGGTTCCAGCTGAGGGGGATATTGTGTGTTTAGCCTTTAGCATGGAAATAGTCAGATGTTGCATCCTTGTGGCTCTTTCAGCTGTTTGGGGTCTCCCCTGGCTATGGCACCAGGGTAGTAGACCCTGAAGCCTGGCAGCCAAGGGTTCCAGTTGAAGAGGGAGCCTATTGTGGATTAGCCATCGACCCATCTCAGCAAAGACAAAATGATTCTGCATTCAAGATGGTCACATGTGAGAGAAAAAAGACAAATGCAGCATGTTTTGAAGACCCATTTATTAATCCAAGTGCAGGTTTCTCTCCCTCCTCCGCAGCTGCCTGGGAAGTGGGCACTTGCCCACTAGGACCACGCTTTTCCCAAAGGAAACGCCAGTCAACATCCATGGGCACAGAGACTCGATGCTCTTCCAAGCATGGTCAAAAGAAAACGCCTCTACAAAACCTGGGTACATGTCCTCGGTGAGATGTGGTGCCTTTTATGATGAGTAATGAAGAACTGGGAAGAAACGATTGGAACAAAAAGACAAGCCCAACAAGGCAATTCAATATGACTAACATGAAGCAGAGAATGGGATGAACTTATTTCTTCATTGCTCTATGGACACCCCACAATCAGCATGAAAACGACAAGCATGGTAAGCAAATGCTCTTTCAACTGACATGACATGATAAACACTTCACTGTGATGGCATTTCATTATTGGTGAAAAGTGTGCACTGCAGATGTTGGTTATAGGGTCTCTAGAAAACCCAGCAAAGCTAGTTTGAAATGTTTCTTTCCTTGATCAAGACATTCATTCCTAAAGCAATCACCTATACCACATTCTGGTTTTGATGTCAATGTGAATGTTTCTGTGGTACCACCACACTGAAAATGTCCATTTCCCCATATGAAATAGGTTCTGTAACTAGATGGACACATAGCGGCATACTCTGTTTACACTTAATTGCCCAGCTTTACTTTGACGCTCGTTTCCTCTGTTGAGGTGAACTTTTTTAAAATGTGAATTACAGATGATAAACCAGTAGTCAAGCTAGTTAACAAAAGTTTTTACAAGTCAATATTTACAATTAAGTCATGCAAAGTTTCTTTCAGCCATCAGAACAGTTTTGATGAAAATTACACATATGTAGATTTTAATGTCTTGACATCCTGTGTCAAGTCATTCAGTATCAGGATTAAGCCAACTAGTGGTGGCTTCATTCAGTGCATGCTATCATCTACAAAGCAACAAAATACTTCATCATGGGTCAATTGTGAGATTTTCAAGGAAGCCAAAAGAAGTATCTAAAATCACAGGTCAAAGCACACAACGCATATGCCACATTTCATATTGCTATGCCATTCAGGACCAAATACACCACAGCAAATTTGGGCGTTTTGGTCTTTGGTGTGCACACACCAGCAGATAAATCAAGATATCCAGTGGATTAATGTGCGTGTTATTCATCATTCCATTCCACCATAATGAAACTCGGATCCCCCAAGTGCCAAGTGTTCCTGAGAAAAAGCCATAGTAGACTTGCTTTTCCCTCCACAAGTGCACAGCTGATAAGCTTTTCAGTCTCATTGTTGATTACAAACCAAATCATTATCATTGCTATAACTCCCATACATAAAAAACTGAAATTGTCTAGAAAGGATGGTCGACTTTTCTGCTAGTATTTTCAGGTTGTCATGATGACCCAGGTACAATCAAAGATGCAAGCATTAAATTTTCCAAACCTGGCATCAAAAGGAACACCTGAAAATGCACAATAAAGTCTCGGTCTGTGCCAACTAGCAGAGTAGTCCCAATGACTAAGTGCCTAATGATGCATTGAGCTATTCATATATTATCACCATGGAACTTTTCAGAAGGTTGGACAGTTGCTGTGAGAAAAAACCCATTGAGGTTGCTCACTGCAGTGACCCAGGCTGGACTTTTTACAGCTGCCCAGCCACACACAGCCATCACTACATGCATTGCAAAATGCAAGAGTGAAAACAAAAAGTGTACAATTCAACTTCTCTTTTGAAGCCTGGGTACCCAAATCAAGTCACTTCACTGTTGTTTCATCTACAGCTACCCAACTCGACACCAATCATTTAGCATTTGTCTTCATGATGGCAGCACTCCAAACAAAAACAAAAAAGATAAATTTCTGATTATTAATGACAAAAGGACTGTAACTCCTTTCATAGTGATATAGATTATGCAAAAGCAACAAAGCCTTCTGGTTGGCACATCTTCCACAGAAAGAATCATACAGCCTAATATAGTGGTGAAAAAGGTCAATAATGACATATGATCTTTTTATCCCAAAATGATAATGAACACCATGCTTAACAAAACAATATATAATGTACTTTTGCAACAAAATAATTATAAATAAAAATCATAACAATCAAAGCCTCAACAAAGTATTTATATATCTTCCTCTTGAACCAAGTTAATTTCTCTGCAAAAACATTATTGTCCCCACATCAACCAAAAAAAGAGTAACTAGTCTTCTAGAAAAATAATTTTAAGAGCTCAAAACTTTAATGCAGATGTGAACATATGTACAATTCACATGCAATAGCATGACTAAACAAAAGAAGCACAATAAACAATTTTGACTCCTTGAAAGTTTCACTGGTGACAAAGTATTCCTTCTTCACCCTCTCCATTAACTTTCACTGTTCCTCACCACACAGCTATAGCAACCACCACACTAAAATCAACATGGATGGCCATGACATTTGGACCAGTCAAAAGGGCAACCATTGCTACCCTTGGAACTGCGGTGGACATATGCACTGCAATTCTCCTTTTATCCCCTTATTAGAATCTACAGTTGTAGATAATCATAAATGACTGTTGCAGGATTCATAAAACTATGACACTATTAAGATGGCTCAAAGGTCAACACATTAAAGTGAGGATTAATAAACAGAAACAAAGCTTAGATGTACAACTAGAGTGAGGATATACTTTTATTAACAAAAATTTAATAAAGAGAAGGAAAATGAAAAAACAGAGAATAATTTAAGGCTGAGCATGACATCATTTGTCCACCCTGGTCCAAATGACTGCACTGCTTTAACCCCACACCCCACTTGGGGCAGGTGTTGTGGAGAGAACAAACTAAAACCATCCCATCCCAACTACTTCAGACTCTTTGATGCAACACAGAAATGCAACCATGACATACATCCCTGAAGTCGTGCTATGGACAAATGCACCACAACTTTTCTTCTTCGGATTCACAAAGTAAAAATTTTAAAAAAGTTTCATTTACGGTGAATTACTGCTGCTTGATATAGACGTGACTATGGTTACACCACTGTGATGGGTTACAGGTTAGTATGTGTTGACTCAACTATAAATACAAAGATGAAACAAAGATTAAATGTACATCCAACTATAGTCAAAAAGGAAACCACACAAAGTCTAAGTAAAAAAGAGCTAAGTCGAGAAAATCGTCCTTGCTCAAGCCCAGTTGACACGGCTGCTTGCTCTGCCTTCCGGTCACCTCTATGTCTTCATGGCGCAGTTGCGGGCAATGTGGCCAGGTTGGTAGCAGTTGTAGCACATGTTGGCAGGACTGGGGCAGTCCCGGGCAAAGTGGTCGGGACCTCCACATCTACAAATCAAGGGCAGCAAGACTCGGAGACATCGTCCACAGCACTGCAAGCATTGCAAGCCACTAAACATAACATGTCCCACGAAGCTGCACTGCACCTTTGCCAACATTCCTTTACTGCCTTGGATTCATGCTGAACGTGTGGGGCTCCTCTTTCAGAACTGCCCCCTTTCCACAACCTCAATATCATAATTTTCATTATATCAAAAACCAAACAAATTAAAAAAAATATGGTGGGAAAATGTGGAATTACCATGTGTTACCTGCTGGCCAACCCATGACATGAATTGTCCTTGAGTAACATTTCCTTTTAACTATGTACAGTTAAGGGAGAAGATACAGGTTAAATATTGGATTTCTCGAGTCCTCATAAGGCAGGGAAGATGGGGCAGTACACAATTCATTGACAACCCCCCCCCCCCCCCCACTCTCTCAAAGGTTCTTTTAAGAGTCAGCAGAACAAAAGAGGGCTGTTTGGGTTTCCCTTTAGACTAAACAATCAGTGCGATTTTGATTAATTCAGTTTAGGTGGCAGGTCTGCTCTCCATTTTGTCTGGTACACATTGTACTTTATTTAGTAACCCTGAGGATCGGCTTTGCCACATGACTACACTGGTGAATTCAAATCAGCGAGTCTGAGGAGGGCATTTGGATAAGAGGCTGATAAATATCAATTGACAGCTACACTGGTGAATTCAAATCAGTGAGTCTGAGGAGGGCATTTGGATAAGAGGCTGATAAATATCAATTGACAGCTAGGTTCCTCTTTGACTGGCAGCCAAGGGCAGAGATTTGTGGTTTGAGCTCCTAATCTGGGAGGCCACTAGGTCTACATAGTGAGCTAAGTGAAGGGATAGGGATTATTTGCAGATTAATGCAACACTGAATACTCAATTATTTGGGCACTGTGATATATAAAGATAAACATAATGCACATCAATTACCCTCATTACTAAATTGGCAATTCAGCATTTCAAACATATGCTACCAAAAACCCTATCAATGAACCACAATATCTACACACAAGACAGTCTCTCTCTCTCACAAGCACACTTCAAAATGCAAGTCATAGTGTAGGACATCTTCAGATACAGGACATGTCCTTGAGACAACAACTGCCTCGAGTGAGACTGCTAAAAAGACACAAACACACCTTCTTACATATAATCTCACCTGAAGCATTTTCCAGCCATGCTGTAGCCTCCTGTTCCCATGCCACTGAAGCCAGTGCCATAGCCACCAGAGCCCATGCCGGTGCCGTAGCCATTGCCCATTCCGCTGTTGTAGCCAGTGTTTCCTCCCATGCCTGTGTTCATTCCTCCGGACATGCTGTTCATCCCGCTGGTGTTGGTCCCCATGGAGCTGTTGGTGCCTGTTGCCATGCCAGTGGAGGCCATGTTGTTCATGCCCGTGGCATCCATTCCCGTTCCCATTCCACTCATGTTGGCACCCATGTTGCTGGCACCCATGTTGCTGGTACCCATGTTGCTGGCACCCATGTTGCTGGTACCCATGCTGCTGGTGCCCATGCTGCTGGCACCCATGTTTCCTCCCATGCCCCCACCCATGCCACCCATACCGCCACCCATGTTACCCCCCATGTTACCCATGGCATTCATCCCACCTCCCATCCCCATGTTGCCCATGCCACCCCCCATTCCCATGTTTCCCATTCCCATGTTTCCCATTCCCATGTTACCCATTCCCATGTTTCTCATCCCCATTCCCATACCCATCCCAGAATTGGGAGGGTTGGAACAGTTGCGAGCCAGGTGCCCAAATTTCCCGCAGCGGTAGCAGGCTGAGTCGCCAGGCATGGGACGGACAACACCGGTTTCATGAGGGCAGTCATGGGAAATGTGGCCAATGGCACCGCAGCTGTAGCATGACTTGCTGCCGGAGTCTGGGCAGTCCCTCTGGATGTGCCCAGTCTTGCCACAGTTGTAGCACGCACCTGGGTCCACGGAGGAACAAGAGCTCTATGTACAAGCTTAACTGATTTGAATGCATGTGCAAAAATAGGAACTGATTACTATCATTACATGGACATTTTGGAACAGTTTCAAAACTAAAGAGACAATGGACGAAGAGTGTGCAGCTGAGTAAGATCTGAACACCCCAGTCTAAAAAGAATACACAAATGACTGCCACTCATGTGGGTGTTAGCTAGACCAGTCCATGGAGAAAACCATCAAAGCAAACCCTCTCTTCATCTCTGCCTCTACTCACAAATTGTTCCACACACCGATTCAACCTCTGCAACACATGGGTGACAGCAGAAATCTCTTCTAAATTCGAGATGCCTTCAGGTGTGTGTGTTCATATGGTGTAGTGGGAAACGACTATATCTTAATTCTTAATTTATATCTTAATTAAGGCAAGACACGGGTCGAAAAGTTGGGAAATTTCATATCTGGACGTTTTTGAGATAACATCAGTTTTGAGTAGTTCAAACACTTGCAAATGCTCCCACGTGTTTTTTTCGACCTGTCATTCGATAATTAGTTGAATAAAATGGCTTTTAAAAACATCACTCCTCGTAAAAAACGTTAAAAACGTCATTGATGCATCGTATTTTATGACTTTTGGAAAAATTGTAACTTTCGATCTATTCTACGAAGAGGTTCACGCCCGGTACCGTTGGAAAGCTCGTCTGTTCGATCGAGCACAGCAAGGGAAATCACTCCGCCAACTATAGTGGTCTATTTTTAGTTGATGATTTCAAACAGCGTACACAGGGTTGTTTGCAAACTCACTAGCCAATCATTGAGCTTAGAGAGGGAATTCCACTTGTTTCAACCAATCAGAGACTCCAAAGCGAGGATTCCCTGGCCCACAATGCATCGTAAACATGGCTGCCGCTTCAACGCTAATTCTCTCAGTTAGTTTATGTTTTGCACCAAATCGAATAAATTCGACTTCAATCAAACAATCAGAGAATGCCCATGAGTGAATAAACTCAACATTATGCCGCGACCGAAAAATAGTGGGCGAAGAGAGCAGCTTTCGGCTGCACGCACCTCGAAAATACTTCGCGGTCAAGGTCGAAAGTCTAGTTCTACTTCGTCAACGCCTGCGTTGACAGTGCCATCGCGATCGCTGCCTCCTCGTCCCTCCATCTCAACTGCCTCGATTCCGGAAGAAACTTCAAACACATCGGCATCAAGGACGAAGATACAGATGATGCAGGCAGAAGCGAAGCAGCCGATTGAAACCGATCATAAGTGGGTCAACGTGCACTTAGATCAGCTGAGTGAACTAATGAACGATGTTCTTTGCCCGAACTGTTTTCGGTCTGGTCTCACCTTCAGCATACTATACGATGAAGACAATGGCTTAGCCAGAAAACTTTGCTTGAAATGTGGAGCCTGTGATGCCAGAAGAATGAAGAAAGCTAATGTGGCAGCCTCTGTTCAGGCATAGCAACAGCGCCTACACTATGTCAGTATGTGGCTTCATGCCTTCAACTCAAGGCATCAGAAGAGGAGGCTTCAGGAGGAAGAAGAAGGGGAAACCTATGGTGCTGGAATGGCAAACTGACTTGTTGTTGACTCATTCACAGCATGTGTCTCTGAAGTTGCCTTTATTGACCTTGGCATTTCCTGTGTAGTAGTAGGGCTGATCCTTTCCTCTTGAGCATGAACTTTTCCATCCCTGCATTTTTTTGTACTCACTGCACAAAAACACTAAAAACTGGAAACTGTAAGTTCAGTTTCATTTTTTTAGCATGTGTAGTCCTGCTGGATGAATGTATGAATAAATGAAACAAGTTTTAGCCATGATGGATAGTTTTAGAAGGACTTATGCATGACTAAAAGTTGTTTTTGCCATTTTCTCAAAATGTGTTTTTTTCATAGAGTTCAAATCAATTAATTACTAAAACTCATCACAGGATGATGATGATGACTTGTAATTTTGCAGGTATGTTACATGTATAATAATGTAAGAACATACAGACACTTTTTGCTGTAAACTGATTATTTGGCCAGATATGATTTTTTTTCTTTGATGTTGAACCTACTTTATCTGCAATTCGGTTATTGATGTGGAAGCAATAAGTACACTTTTTTTACTTTTTGCATTACAAACATAATCTTCTGTACATTTAAAGATAAAGAGTGTACAATTTTAATGCAAAAAGAATTTTCAAGAAATATCAAGTAGTTAAGAAGTTATAGAAATTTAAAAAGATACAGAAATTTGCATATTTTTGCATGTTAGGCGGCCATTTTGGATTACCCATAATTCTAATTACTGTCAAACTTTGATGTTTTGATTAACTGTTATGAGTTCTTTCATGCCAATGAAACAAAAAAATTTCAATAGACATATTTAAAAATTTCATGCTTCCTAGTAGTGTCTTGCCTTAAGCCACAAGCCTTCAAAAGTCTATCCCAATATCTAACAATAACTAGCTTGCTGCCTTTGAATTCAGCCACACTTTAAAAAATTGAGGTGTGCGCAGTTTTACCTAGCGGTCTGGTTCCAAACCCTTGCTGACCTACCGGAGTCCAGGTTCTTGTCGCAGTCCTTAGCGATGTGGCCAAACTGGTTGCACTTGTAGCAGCGCTCTACTTCCACCTGACAGTCCCTGGCATAGTGCCCCGCCCTGTTGCACCTGAAGCATCTTTCTGAAATGGAAGAAAAATGGGTAAATGCAACACTTGCACTGCTTAATCATCTTTGGATGGTTTCCATTCTGACCTCAGATCTATTTTGCAAAGATGAACCGTGGTATGTTGTAACAATTTTGTTCGGGATGACATAACAGACATATTGAAACACCATCCAATAGTGCCAGGCATTTTCCGATTTGTTCCTTGGAACGAAATCTATTTACACACAACAGTGGAGTTATCAAACCAGCTGTAATATGCACAATGAGCAGCATTATATGGTATGAGAATGTGATTTATTTATGACATGGGGATTTATCCAATCAACATCTACTGAAAACTATTCCACATCAGGCAGATTAGTGATTTTCCAGCACAGGACTAGGCCAAAAGAAAAAATAGTTGTTGTGAACAGTAACACGGCCAGTAAAAATAGGGTAGGTCTGCCTGAACTTTTGATATTTTTAAAAAATAATAGAAGAGGCCAGATTATAAATAAATCTCAATCTCTTTTAATTTTATGCTTGGAAAAAAAAAAAAAAAACTTTAATATTGTATTTCCTGAGTTCTCATAAGACAGGGAAGATGGGACAGCACACAATTCATTGGTTGCCAATGATTCCCCCACTCCCTTTTCTCGGTAAGATCCAAAAAGAAAGTTTTGGGTCAATGGAAAAAACAAGAAGGGCAAAGCCCATACGACTCACATGCTTGACCTTGACCTTTATATGACCTTGACCTTCAGGTGACCTTCAAGGTCAAGGTCAAACAACTAAACCTACCAATGACATCATACACAAAGAAATGCTTTACACATATTTCCTACCAAAATACATGTGACCTTGACCCAAGGTCAAGGTCATCCAAGGTCATGCAACACAAAGCTGTTAATTCAAGACATAGGAAACACAATGGTGCTTATTGGCACTTTCTACCATGAGATATGGTCACTTTTAGTGGTTCACTACCCCATTTTGGTCACATTTCATAAGGGTCAAAGTGACCTTGACCTTGATGATATGTAACCAAATGTGTCTCATGATGAAAGTATAACATGTGCCCCACATAATTATTAAGTTTGAAACGGTTATCTTCCATAGTTCAGGGTCAAGGTCACTTCAAAATATGTATACAATCCAACTTTGAAGAGCTCCTGTGACCTTGAAGCTAGGTCAACCAAACTGGTATCAAAAGATAGGGATTACTTTGCCCTATATACCATATATAGGTCAGGTATCCAATTTCAAAAACTTCAGAGAAAATTGAGAAAATGTGAAAAATGACTTTTTTAGACAACATTTATGGCCCCTGCGACCTTGACCTTGAAGCAAGGACAAGTCACTATGTATGTTTTTTGAGGCCTTGTCATCATACACCATCATGCCAAATTGGGTGTTGATAAACTTAATAGTCTCCAAGAAAAATCCAACGTTAAAGTTTTTCACGGATGCCCGGACGCCCGGACGCCCGACACGGGTGAGTACATAGACTCACTTTTGCTTCGCATGTGAGTCAAAAAGGGTCTGTCGTAACCACAACAATTTTTTTAATTTTGTCTGATCAACAATTGATCAAAGCATCTGACGATAACTTGGAGATTTTCATTTTGACTTCAGCAGATTAAGTAGGTCAACATCAAGGTAACAGATTAACTGGTTTAAATTGTGTTTCAGCAAGTTATTCACAGATTGTCCTGTTTAAATTTTCAAGAGTGTGACAGCCAAATCTTTCCTTTGATGTTCAGCCTAACATTAACAAGTTGCATACAGATGGGGTTACATGTGTCAAACATAGATTGAAAGAACATCATAAGAATTAAAATGTCTGCATCACAGAGAACAGATTACTAGACGTGCAGCTGAACACTTAAAATACTTTTAAGCAGCTGTTTCATGGTCAATTGCATTTTGATTCTCCTTCTTCCTTCACACATTATAATCAAAACAGCTGAAGAGAAAATAAATACCTGTTACTTATATCTATCACTGTTTAAGAATCAAAATCAAACTGTCAGTACTACATTGATAAAATTACTGGAGTTGGTAACTTCAAGCAACCTCTTCAAATTACAAAAACTTGAAAAAGTCGTTAAAACTATCATGCATAAAAATCAACACCAATTTATTAAATCAGCACTACATATCTATGATCACCAAAATAATCCAATGATTTTAAACTACAATGCATGTACCACATTTTCAGCTTGATGGATTCAATGGTTAAAATATACAAAAACATAATGACAAATGATTTGGCTTGTGGAAGCTTACAGCATTTTACGGCAATTCATCTTGTTAAATTAAAAAAGAGTCTTATAACCAATGTTCTGATGTCAGGAGTTGACATTTCATACAAAGGCATGTCATGTATGAGGCATGATGATGCGAGATCTCAGCATACATAAACACTGGAGTAATTTCTCTTAACAACAAGGCTGAAAAACCTGATGAGTTCGTTAGGAACTGGCAAGCCCTTTGGTCAGAGTACTGTCAATGGATGGCATGGTTTGGATTCAGCGGAGTTACCAATATCACTGGTATTGTGCCCAAGTTCCCAAAAGGTCATGCTTGGTTCAGGTAACTGCACCTATAGACAAGTGTTTAGCTAACCATTGACCCCAGATGGCCAAAGAAGTCTCCAGGAAATGTCAAAAGCACCCTCAAAGTAGAGGCAGCTAAAGCATCCTGTGATAACTGCATGACGCCACCAGATTGGTACATCAGCAAATTTTGCTGCTAAAAAGCTTTCCTTTGAACCTGCTACTGCAGCAGGCCATAGACCAACCTCATCTCCACTGGCTAGAGCAAAGCAATGCCAGCTTGGTCAACACACACACACTGACACAGTGTTAACATTTCTTCCTCTGATCCACCAAACACATGTATGCATTTTCCATGGCACTACAAGTGTAATGCAAGGAAAGAGAATTCTCCACTGCAACATCAATCTTATTCTCATTGCATCACATTCAGTGCTTCATCATCAGCATTTCATCAATGCATCACCACATCATCATTTCAGCAACGTCAACATTACAATTGTCTCATGACCAATACTCACCATCTCATTGCCATCATCAAATCATCATCATCAAGTCATCATCATCACCCTTTTACCAATCATCACAGCTTTGCTATCATTCATTACTGCATGACTTCACTGTATCATCACATTTCACCATTATATCTTTGCATCTGCTCTTCCTCGTCATCATGGCCTTGGCATCATCTCATTGCATCATCTTTGCAGCAGCAACATCACCACCATTATCACATCACCACCATAACTTCATTGCCTATTGCCAATCATCACAGCCTTTGCATCAAACATTGTATCATCATCATCATCATCTGATTCATCATTACCATCTTGTGATATCATCACAAGATCATTACATCATAACCATACTCACTGCATGACCACATCATCTTTGCATCACCATCAAAAAACAGCATCAACCATCTTCACACCAGTCAACATCATCCACCACACAAAGAGTGTGGGCTACGATGCATACAAGGGTACTGCAGCTTTCCACTCGCCCCCTTTCTGTATGCAAGGAAGCCCACACCAAACATCTCCACACCTCCCGCTCATACCTACCACTTGGACTGCATCCAATGAAACCGAACCCTCCTCGATTCACACCTCCAACACCTGCCGGGCACTCGCGGGCGAAGTGTCCCGGTCTACCACATCTATAACAGGTACTGCCACCTCCGTCTCGATTCATCATCTTGACTTCTCCTCCTCCTTCTGCACCTCTACAATCAGCAAATCAGAATAAGCATCAATGAGTTCAAACAACACAGGTTGCCCTCATTTCTGAGGACAGCAGTCTGTCACAGCAAGGCAGATTCAAATGGTGTAACGAACAGATGATGGATGGAAATCACAGTACCCCTTGTTTGTTTTCTCAAAGTGAAATGTTTCAACTCCCCATACTCTACCCTGTCTTCATTCCCGTGTGCTCAAGGCAGTCAATAAAGAAGTCAACTCTTCCATTCATTTTCCTGATTTAAAAACATTTTGTGTGTGTGGTAGTTTTGCCACTAGAGCAACATGATTACTAAATGAGAACAATTAAATGGAAACTGGAGGCGATGACTTCATCCTCACTGTCAGACCTGGGTAGAGAATGGCAATATGGGAGATTCTTGATTATTTTGACAATCTTCCAATGCATGTGCATACAAAGCATTGAGGGTTCTCAGCATATCTTCAATTCCTAATGTTCAGCTTTACTGGGGTACAAAAATAAAATGTCAGTATTCAAAAAGTAAGGTATGTGTAACACTGCAGAATAACATGGGTGCTTTTGGAAAAATCAAATCCTCATGGTTTCAGGCATTAGAACGAGTAGTTTGCAATGTCATATTGAACTGCAGCAGGAAATGCCATGGTCATGAGAAACTTCATCTGAAAGCCACGTTGGAACACAGAAGTCAAGATTTGCTCTTTCCAACAATGAAACATCATAAACAAAGGCAGCATTGTATGCTGTCCTGTATGGCTGGACTCCTGGAGCTAGCAATTGACACGTTATCCTCCATAAATGTGTACCTCCACCTCCTCGTCTTTATAATGTGAACATCGAGAGTGCCTCCGACAGCTGAGAAAGGGTCAAATTATGCTTATCATCATAACGACTATGAATCATGCGAAATGACTAGTCTAACTTAATTCTTTAACCGTAATGCAACTTAGAACTGGTACAGTAATGTAGTTTAGCCTGAAGAAGTTCGGTAGCACCACTACACAGACAATACGTTCGCCATGTGCAGAAGAAGTCTTGCGCAAAATGTTTTACATTGTGGGTTTATCAATCACATGTATTGGTGGAGGGAGATTACCGAGAATGTTATTGGAACTGGCAGTGGTACGAGTCACATCCGTAAGCGACTTCTTTCCCAATCTGCACAACTGAGAATCCAACTCGAAGAACTTGTGATGGTTGAGAAGACCGTTTTCTGTTCATTCCGTCATGATACACATAATTATCAAACTTCAAGTAATGCCTGAGCTATACCGATTGCAAAACTGAATTCTTCGACACGTTTCACTATCAGTATCAACACAGACGGAAATCAAGCATGATAATTGATATGGTATGGTACGTAAAGCTAACGAATTTCATCAGGCTTGTGCACGGTCACAGAGGACTACTACCAGAAATTAGAAGATAAATTCTGTATAGATCCGCGGGGGGCAGAAGTGGTAGTCTTATTGTTGTGCGCCATCCATACTAATTTGTAGGCACGCATGGAAACTGAACTCAGACGTGGACGTCATTAGGCATGAAAATTCGACGTGGCTTCGTAGCCGTGCGGCACGCACCCCGCCTGACTGACTGGGGAGTTTCACCTAAACCCGGACGCGTTACTTTTTGTCACGTTTGTGTCCAACATCAGCGTCGGGCCCTGGAGTTAGGGCGTAGGGACCACCCGTTGAGAGTCAAACGTGGGATGGAGTTAGAATATAAAGCTTCACCCGTTATTGATACATCCAACCACGCAGCTGGGTGACAGTACGAGGCCGTACGGCTACGGAACCTCTTCCTTGTTATTATTACCGGTCTGCATGTGTGACCACATCATGCCACGACATTAATAATAGCCACAATTGTTTCGTATTTTACAAATCGTAGATGTCATTAAATCTGAAGAGGCCAATGTCTGAATTACAAGTGACAAAATATTTAACAGGGTCAACTACACTCACCACAGCGAACCTTCAAGACAACCTAAAACGCTCGATCACTTTTGCGCACTGCCCTAAACTTCCTTTTACCCATAACTCTGTTCGAAATCATTATTCTCTAACCAAAATTTAAAGTGCCACATCTGAAGAAGTCTTTCCGAACTTGTATAATTCAGACTGAAATGTGTTAAATATGCAAAAAGAGAGAGAAAGAGAAAATTTGATATTTCATTGAGTATCGTTCACCGTGACAATAAGTTACCTCCCTTGGTAAGCTCAATCGCATCAAAGAATGAAGGATCATGTTATAATCTGTGATGGCACCTTGCACAGCCACAGGCGCTTGTGAAATCAACACTACAAAATTTTATGATTAAAACTTTAAAAACAAATCACCAAATTGCAGTCGCGTTTGATCTGAGGAACAAGAGAGAAGTAGAGGTTTACACTGGTGTCTGTTTTGCATTACGCCGGAGCTATGAATAATCAAGTTTCACACCGTTGATTGAACGTCTGCATGAAGTTTTACCAGTGACATAAAAGACAGCTACAGTTGGGGTAGCTGCATTTCTTACTTGATTTGGTTATCTTGGTTTACAGTCTGAAAGGAATCCCATATTCCCGGAAACACATTTGGTTGGTAGTACAAAGACATAATGGAAGGAAGCTGGTTTTGATCCATCTTCAATGTTCTCGTCTGTGAGCTATGTGACGTTTATTGAATTACGTCACAACCGGCACTTTTAGTGTTTACGTCATTTTCACAAGATGGTGGGGAAAACTCAGATGAGTGTGTGTATGTGGCCTTGTTGTCCCCGTGAGTTAACATGGACAATATTTGGGGGGAGGGGGAGGGGGAGGAGGTGGGGAAGGGGAAGGAGGAGGGGGAGGGGGAGGAGGTGGGGAAGGGGAAGGAGGAGGGGGAGGGGGAGGAGGTGGGGAAGGGGAAGGAGGAGGGGGAGGGGGAGGAGGTGGGGAAGGGGGAGGAGGTGGGGAAGGGGAAGGAGGATCGAGGGGGGGGGGGGGGTGGATTGCTGATGCACAGCCAATTTTTGTCAGCAACAAGAGGCAACCTCTGTGGGATGAACAATCAACATGAGGCGGTATGAAGCCAATTGTTGTAGTGAAAATGACATAAACTGATTATGATCTACTGCTGTTAGATGTCATGGTGCATATGTGGGCAATCTTTATAAGTCATCCAAAAAATTTATACAAAAATTTTTAATCACTGAAGCAATCAAATTCATGAAAACTATAGCATTGCTGAATGTGCAGGGAATCAAATATCCTTTTCCCACCCATATTTTTATGGCATAGTTTTCCTGGACGCCAAATGATGAATCTGATTTGGAACCAGAGTGAGAATGTATGTTGTTAATGGTTTTAAGTGATGGAAAGTGCGAGACAATCGTGGAAGCTTCCAGTGCTATCACATGGATTCCCTCGACAGGGCAGTTGCTTAATTACGTGACGTAATTATGAGCAGGCGTTGTTTGGAAGTGCCACATATGATGTCATTCTCCGTCAGTCTCGCCGCCAGGAGAGTAGAATAAGCCCCTTAGGAAATAATATGGCGCAAGAGCATTGGAGTAAGTATGTACACGTGTCAAGAAGGTATACACATTACACACAGGACTGACAGCGGGCTATTCAACCTTAGGAGCCTGAAGGCTGTCAGAAAGGTGAAAGGGGACATACCATCGTCAGGGATTTTTTTCCCTGACTGAAAATTGCTCCCTCAATGCTAGCATAGAGCAAAAGATGCAGCAAGAAACTGAGTGCTTCTCGGGAGCCTATGACAACTTCGGTCTCACCATACGCTCCAAAATGACTGAAGCTACGTAGGTACCTTCCCGTCATTCTGTGAACCAGAGTCAGTATTGAAAGCACTACCAGGAAGCACACATCACTGTAAAGAGAAAAATCCTACTTGCAGTCGACAGCTTCATCTACCTGGGCAGCACACTCTTGCGGTCGGGGAATACAGACGTAGAGGTCAACGACAGAATCGCCAGGGACAGCGCTGCTTTCCGGAGACTCCATGAGAATGTACGGAGCGGAGACGACTCGGCCTTACCACCTAGCTGAAGGTCTTCCGTGCTGTGGTACTCGATCATCACCCTCCTCTATGCCAGTGAGACCCGGACTGTCAATAGGAGACACGCTAAACAGCTCAACCAATTCAAATTGAGCTGTCTCCACGAACTCATTATCATCAGGTAGCAGGACAAAATTCCAGACATGGTGGTCCTGGCCCGGGTTGTCACCCACAGGATCCTCACGCTCTAGCAGAAAGACCAAGTTGGATATGCTGGCCATAATTATAGTCGGAATGGCAGACAGTCGATTTCCAAAGCAGCTACTTAATGGAGAACTGTGTCGGGGCAAGCTTTCAGTTCAGGGGCCAAAGAAACACTTCAAAGGCTGCCTCAAAGAGTCCCCCAAGGACGTTAACATCCCGACCAGCACATGGGAGTCGTTTGCTCCGGACTGGCCAACCTGGCGAAGCAAGCTTACAACAGCAGCGCATGCGGCAGAAATCAGACGCATTGCAGAAGTGCAGACGAAACACGACGCGCTAGGCTGGAACTATTCTGTGGCACAGAGACTACCAGACAGTCTGTCACTGTTCAGTCGCGTCATCTAATTCCCAAATACTATGCAAGCCATTAAAATTAGGAAGAGGTATGTTCCGGGATAGTATTCCCTCACGCATAATCCTGCTTTGTTGCTTGGTGTATTCATCCGCACACATATCTAACGTTTCAGCTTGATAAGGCACTGAATATGTAGAAATTTGAAAACATAAATTATTTGAGCATGAATGGAAATTTGTTACTATACTTCTTGATGATATTTCAAGAAAGCTAGTGAACTTTCCTCTGAATTGACCATCATGGTCACAACTGATGTAATGTATATGGTGTGTATTCACTATATCACGTGACCGAACGGTGATAGAGACTACCTGCATGGTAGCCTCTGTGGCACAGAATGGGCTCGAGCCACCTCCACTAACCACTGCAGCACCCACCCACCTGTGTCCCTCATGTAGGTGAACCTTCTCAGTCCGGATTAGATGCGTCAGTCACCTCCGGGCCCACATTTGCAAATTTTCCACCTGACGTTTAAGTCGTGGTCATCTTTATGTAATATCCCTGTGGTTTTATATTTTGAAAAGAAAGTGACAGATGGATGAGACTGATGACCATTGTGTCAGGATTCCTTTGTGGGCAGTTCCTGTCCCAGGAAACAAGGCGACGACGGCACTATCAGGTCTCCGACCTCGTCTCTACCAAGTTCCCCCTCTTCCTACTTGGGGACTGTGAAGAACTGTCTTCCAATATTCGAAACAGGAATGTGATGCGGCATTGTGACTGTGTTAGATTTGTCTAAAAACACGGTAAACTGACCCTCTTAAATTGAATCTTGTGGGACTGGGGAAATGAAATAGTCAATCAGCCTGCTGGCTCTTTAGATTGATACTTTAAAAAAATCTTACATATTAACCCATTTGGTTTATTCCGGTTCCATTATCAATCAAAATTCATTGAAGTGGTTCCTTCTATCTGTACACCCTTCCTTTGAAAAGAAGACAGGAAGAGAATGGGTGAATCTTGCTTGTCAATAGACCGTCCTGAACCCGGGAATTATACTTCAATGCAAAGCACACACTAGAACAAAAATCAAAGGGGCGGTTTATGACATTTTACGTCCGTTGATCAGGAATTATCACATGACATATGAATACTGGATTCCTGAAAAACCATAGACCCTGTTGTTGACTTTTGAATCTTATGTGATATTTTGCGGAATCTAATGTTAACATTGTTGACATTGTTGAAATGTCTGTGAAATCTCGAGTGTGTGCAGCAAGAAAGTTACCGTCATCCGATCTTTCATGGTGCAGGTGGCATTATAACCCAAGCTCTCTCAGGTGATTGCATTTCCGCTCGTTTTATTTCATGGTTATTCTAGAGTTGTATGTAGGTCTAACATTTTCAAACTTCAGACATCCCTTTTCAAGCACAAAACACCCAAATCTAAAACACAACATATTTCTTTCAAATATACTTTATTAACAAATTTCATATTTCCTTTACACCAAACACAAAAAGAAGTACACGTATATGATGACGGGTTGCATTTAGCACAAAGCGAAAGTGAACTATGTGACCCCTCCGGTCAACGGAAATGGGCTACACCAAAGCAAACCCTTTTTGCAGCCAATGTGACCAAATAATAATGTCAATATAGATGCATGGCAAGTTATGTTGAAGCCTAAGTGGACACACTCAGACATTATATGAGAAAAACAAAACTTGGAGTTGTAAATGTGATGGTGTGGAGGCAAGGCTTGATGGGACAAGGGCCCAGGCATGAGAAAAAATCGCTGCTGCTTTCCACAACTTTATTGTTACCCATGGGTATAGGAGCTCCTGGCTGGTCCGAGGCCTGATGATAATGGCCTGGACCAAACGAAAGACCGTGGTGGCAGTGGTCTCTCCCCCAGATGGGATGGGGTCTCTCTCGACCTGCCGACAGTCCCTCCTTATCAAAGAAATGCGCGGACCTCAGGGGAACCAGGCTTGGTATCCACGGTCGCGAATCTCAGTCTGTCTCTGGGTTGTGTTTTCCTAATGATAGAAAATGGCCCATTGCTGCCTTATACTTACTCGAAATTATTCACACTAAATGTTGCCTCGATAGGCATAACAAATTCAACCGAATGAATATTGCACCATTGCAATCAGATGTCTTAATTTAGAGAAAGCATCAAAATTGTCTCTTGTATCTAACAATTTAGGCATAGCGCGCAAGAACGTCCGCGGTCACATGTCAAGTTCAATTAACAAACGATAATGGAAAGGCCGCTCTGAGACCCTCCCGGACTGATAAGCTACATAGTAGGCTGGTCTTACAACATATATATATACATTCTCTCTGTCTGTCTGTCTGTCTGTCTGTCTGTCTGTCTGTCTGTCTGTCTGTCTGTCTGTCTGTCTGTCTGTCTGTCTGTCTGTCTGTCTGTCTGTCTGTCTGTCTGTCTCTCTCTCTCTCTACCTTTTTTCCCCTTTCTCCGGCTGTCATCTATTCATTAGCCGCTCTCTTCCTCTCCCTGGCTGCAACCACCACAAAGACGTCTGGTCCCCAAGGAGTCAGCCCTCAGGGCAGCCGGCCCGCAGACCAGCCAGCCCAGGCTGTCACCACCTTCCTCGCCCCTTTACTCTCTCTCTATGATTAATCGTCAACGACGAAACACGTGTTTTACCGTTAGAATGAACTTTCGGTTCTTTGTCTGGTGAATATGTCCATCCCTTTAAAAGTGGTTGTTTTTACATGCTTTTGAAGACCCGCCACCATCAGGGTTATGGGCACATCGTTCCACCACAACCCACTGAGTTCTAAATAAAGAATCTGGACACCAAGAACTCGCTCACGTCTTGCTTTCTACTGGAACCCCACTTGCACCCCATCACATTGGAATCTAAATTATTTCACACAATTTTCTCCTCGCGTTGCTGTTTTTGTTAAACAGTACCAAAAACATTATATGAAGTGCATACCAGGAGCAAAATACGGCACTTACTGCTTTCTTGAGGTAGTAGCATTCGTCTCTTGCACAATGCAATATAAAAATAGGAAATGATTTGATTATTTGGTTTCGTATAACTGAAAACATAACCCCACCCCCTAAAATTCAGGAGACGCTGAGTTACATATTCTGTAAATGTTGGTATGCATTAAAGCCTTATATGTTGATTATTTGTGAAGATTTTGCAAATTTGTGTTGAATGTGACTTTAATAAAGCATGTAAAAGATGAAAAAAACACCACTTTCTTGTGCAAATATCGAGCGCTCTTCTACTTTTGAAAAGTAAGAACGTGCGCTCATTTGTTGAAATATAGACAACACCACCTCCTATGTAATGACTCTTTAAAAAAGAAACACAGCACACAAGAACTCTGTATGTTTTACACATAATGCACTCAATGTTCAGGACACACGTATTAGTTACTACTATATCTTTATATAGCATTAAATATATCTTGTATTTTCCCTCCAGGTTTACTGGAGGTCCTCACAGCTTTATCTGTCTGTCTGTCTGTCTGTGTGTGTGTCTGTCCGTCAGCCCCGACGTAACTGCTGATATCTCAAAAACTACTGGTCGGATTTCCTTGACATTTTGCACACTTACTGGAAGTTAGGTCCGATTGAATGTATCAAATTTTCAGAATCGAGGTTTGAAAAGAAAGTGACTGTTTTTACGTTTTGGTGTTGCAAAGAAGGCAAGGGACGGAACTCTGTCCCGACTCAAGGGAAGTTTTGGCATGTGTGACGTGATCATTTGACGTCGAATAACGTGACGTAATTTCGAAGAGATTGGACATTGGTGAAGGAGAAAGAAGGATTTTTTAAATCCCTTCAGGTTTACTGAAGGTCCTCACAGCTTTATGGATTAGCTCACTCAGTAACACGTCAAATATTTTTTTTGTCGCTGGGACATGCTTGGTTGTAGGGGATGCGCGTACGGGTTCGAATCCGCACAGAAGCTTTTTTTTAAAATGTGTGTATGGTATTCGAGAGAGAGAGAGAGCCACCCCACCCGTTGTTGTACATGTGAGAGGTTGCGGGTTCGAACCTTACTTTTTCCCCCCTCTTTTCTCGAGAGGTTGTGGGTTCGAACCCGATCTTTTTTTAAATTCTTTTTTTTTAATGCCAAAACCTGGAGGTTCAGCGCCAGCGGTTTTTATTTTGTGGACTACTCCCCAAAACAGATTTCAGTGGAAGCACAGCCACTGTAAGTTTTGCATAATCATTGAAATGAAGAGTTGGACAGCTGATTTAATAAACTGGAAACAAACAATAAAGACAACTACAGCTGAATTTGAAGGAATGAAAAATTGATTACTAATCTGATGCACAAGAATATATGCAAACAGTAATGTGTGCACGTCAGCGCGCGCGCGCGCACACACACACACACACACGTGCAAATATTCATGTATGCAACATTTAGACAAAACTGTAACTCTGGTATGAGGCTCGTTCTCCTATTTCTTTTGGGATTCCTTCCACTGATGGGCCACACTAGTAGACTCGTCCGAGGAAAGGGGTGGGATGCTGGTCGTTTAATTCGCAGTGACTCCCACACAGAATGACAACCAAAATTATTAGTCGTGTGCAAAGATATTATATTATAGTGTCTCTGCTCTGTGCTCGCTAGCTTAAATAAGCAATCTTGGACGGTCATTCCGCCCACAGAATGACAATAATATGCGAATAATTGAGAAACTGGTGTACACAATGCGCTTTCAGCGGAACTGGTCGAGTCCTCTAGTGTGGCCCATTAGTGGAAGAGATACCCTAAGCACACTTGAAGATAGTCCCATCCCTGAACAATTGGTTTTCTTCCACAATCCTCTCGCCTTTTTTAAAAACACACCATTAATTAAAGGCATCAAACCCCCCCAAAAATATTTGAGGAGGGCAAAGCCACCAGTCTATCTCAAGAGTCACACAATTCAGTGAATTCAACTCGGGAACCGGCCAGAGTGAATTCGTCTTTCGAAGTGTCACATGACTGAACCTTATTATCCGAGGGGAATTCATGAATTAGGCATAACTGCCTGTCTTACAAGCAACCCTTGTTAAAACAAGCAAGCAAAAAACATAACCAATCCACCACCCACCCACTAACTCATCTCTATCCCACCCAAAATTTACACAATTACAATAGTCACAATAAATTCATGGTAACGAAATGCCACACTGAAAATGATCACAAAGGGAACGAATAAGATGAGAAATTACCTAGGATGACTGTACAAGAAAAGTGTGTAGTTTTAATGTAAAATTCTGCAAAGATTTCACAATTTTAAGAGAAGTAGGTAGCTGTGTTAAAAAAAATTCAATTCTAGGCTGTGGTATTATAGAGGTATGTATGTTACAGGGAATAAGAACATTTAGGGAATAAGCTTAATCCCTGAAATTTTAAGGGAATAGGCTTATTCCCTGTTTCAACTGGGGAGTAAGCTTATTCCCCCCAAAAATCAGGGATTTAGCTTATTCCCTGAAATAGGAGGTCATTTTTTTGCCTTATTCCCTGATTAGTTTGAAACACACAAACAGAAAGACGTGTACATTTTACCATAAATAATTCGATGTCAGTGAGCTTTGAACACTCTTTAAAACTTATTTTGCTTGGAAATGAGTTCTTTCTTGACTTTTACTCACTCTCTTGATAAATACAGAATGATTTCGTGAACTGTTGTCGGTGTTTGTGTTTTGATTTTTCCTCGGGCAGATTCAGTTCAATTGAAAAGGTCAATCTAGTCTGTGATTCATATCAAGCAACATGGACGCGAAAGAACAAGTATTTCTTGAGGAAGTGCTAAAAAATAAGGAGAAAGCAAATAGATTACTTATGACCAGAGATGAGTACCACAGAATTTTAGATGATGTGAAGGAAGCAGCAGCAACATCAGCTACTAAAACCCAACATCAAAGGCACCTTCTAAGAAGGTATGGAATTCTTACCTGTGGGCAAGTATCCAAACTCGTTCTAAAGCGAAAGGACGAAACTGAGCAACCAACACACTTCATATTTGTTGAGGAAAATGTACTATGTTTTAAAGCGCATCCATGTTGTCACTGACCATGGTGGCCGTGATAAAATTTTGAAAGAGGCTGCAAAAAAGTATGCAAACATAACAGAGGCCAGTGTCACTTTGTTCAAGTCTTTGTGCGTTCAGTGTCAGGAAAAAAAAGAAGACCTACTATTAAAGGCATTGTTGTGAAGCCTCTCCTGTCAAAGTCCTTTGGATCAAGATCTCAAGTGGATTTAATTGACTATCAGTCACTTAAACAGGGAGGATACTCATGGGTTATGGTCTACCAGGAACATCTTACCAAGTTTTGCGTGCTTAGAGCCCTTACAACAAAACGACCAGCAGAGGTGGCATACCAACTTTTAGACGTTTTCCTTCTAATCGGAGCCCCGCAAATTCTTCAAAGTGACAACAGTGCACAAGTGATCGTTTCGCTTTTCTCTTATGTTTATCTGCTCCGACACTCTTGCACCGAGTTTTGATGCGTGACCGGGACACTCCCTGCAGTATGTTTGCTTTGTATGCAAGGTTTTAGCACTAGCTGTAAATATGGTCAGTTATTAATATAATTGGTAAATTTAGTTGTCATGAAACTTTGTTTTGTGTGTTAATGCCATTTTCTTGTCATAATCTTACACGTTACATTACGCCGAATGCGGGCAGTTGATCATGCACTCATGGACTCGATGATCGTGAATTTTCTGTCCTCGCCTGACCAGGGAAACGAAATAGTCCATTCAAGTCAGAACTAAACAGTTATCTGCTGCTACTCATTCGAGCTTTACATGAAACATTATATCACACTAGCTCGATCGTCTGCTGGCGTAGTGACTACGGTTCGATCGCGTTCGTCTGCTAGCCAGCTAGGTACGTACGGTGAGGTTTGTTTACTTTTCTGTGGGTTTTGTGCAGAAAGTATACGTTAAAACAGTCTAATATGACTGTTTTCAATAAGTTTTTAATCTAATTAATCTTTTTGCATGCTTTAATGTCATTCTTTTGCCACGATCTAGAGATCATCATATCAGCTTCTATTGTTACCAGTCTACCAGAACTGCCAGAAGTAAAGGAACAAAACTCGGGCTTAATTTCCGTTTCAGAAATGAGAATGTCCTATACTTTCGTGTTCACATTAACCAGTCCGCAGAATATGTAATTGTTTTGACTTGTTGCCCACTTCTTATAAGGGCTTTCATTGTTTGTGAGCAGCAATATTTTCATCTTGTATTTTGATCCTTGTGTATTTATGAATAAACCAATGTTTAAAGCAACAAATCTTGTATTAGTGTTTCTGTTTGTGTGCTTTAAACTAATCAGGGAATAAGGCCAAAAAATGACCTCCCATTTCAGGGAATAAGCTAAATCCCTGATTTTTTAAGGGAATAAGCTTACTCCCCAGTTGAAACAGGGAATAAGCCTATTCCCTTAAAACTTCAGGGATTAAGCTTATTCCCTAAATGTTCTTATTCCCTGTAACATGTACACGAAATTTGAATGTTGGAATAACGTTATCAAATAGCTGGGCTCTCTGGCCGAGTGGTTAGTGCGCTTGACCTGCAGTCGCTTGCGGCTAGTGGTGTGGTCTTCGAAGCTGCCCGGATTCTAAAATTGCATCCTTGAGCAAGGTGTTTACTCACATTGCTTCTCCCCACCCAGGAGCAAGGTGCTTTACTCACATTGCTTCTCCCCACCCAGGAGCAAGGTGCTTTACTCACATTGCTTCTCCCCACCCAGGAGCAAGGTGTTTACTCACATTGCTTCTCCCCACCCAGGAGCAAGGTGTTTACTCACATTGCTTCTCCCCACCCAGGAGCAAGGTGTTTACTCACAGTGCTTCTCCCCACCCAGGAGCAAGGTGTTTACTCACATTGCTTCTCCCCACCCAGGAGCAAGGTGTTTACTCACATTGCTTCTCCCCACCCAGGAGCAAGGTGTTTACTCACATTGCTTCTCCCCACCCAGGAGTAAAACGAGTACCTGTGAGCGCTGAGCTGGAAAATTGTGAAAGCTAACTTTGGCGCGTTCACCCGCATCCTGGTTGCATGCTCCCCAGGGAGTTGGAGTTGAGATGGTGTTGGGGTGATAACAAGAGGTAGCCCGATGACCAGGGGGTAAATGCGTGCGGTTTGAGCACCCAACAATGAGTGGAAAAGTCGCAAAATAAAAAGAGCACATTTACCTTTACCTTTCATCTGGCACATCACAATCATTAATTTATTTAAAAGTAAGACACATGTGTTATATTGCAAATGCTTATGAAAAAGCAAGATATTGAGTTCTTTCATTTAGTCATTTGTAGATAGTGAACTATCTGTTATCATAAGCTTAGAGGCTTTTCGATACATTGACTTCAGCCTTTCCAAGTTAGCATCACTACAGCCATCCCAAATTGTTGACGCATAGTTGACGTGAGATAAGATATGAGCATGGAAGAAGATTTTGCAAGTTTGAATGTCAACAATAAATAATGTCTTGATATTGAACCCGGGTTGCTTTCTTTACTTTGAAAAAGTTTCCGTGCCATTCGAGATGTCACTATGGTGTGTTCTATATCTATCAAGTGAAAAACTGCTGTGATGTCTGAATCGTCAGTAATTTTGTCTATCGGCAACTTCTTCACCGACTCTTCCGCCATGACGCAGCAATGTTCTCTCGGACTGTCATCTTGCCAATTGATGATTGGCCGTTGCCTAGTGGCCCGCCTCCCTTCAGCCGGTTCGCGAGAAATTATTTGCCAACTAGGTAGGCTAAGCAACGCGCCCCCGACACGCTAAATATTCAGCTGGTGGGGCGACTGCTCTGGCAGCGGGTTTTTGTGCATTCTGTGAACCCGAGTCAGTATATAGTGGCTCTGGCTCAGTTCGCAATGAATGCTCGATAGACTTGACCCTTCGCATTACAGCATTGCGCCAAAAATGGTTCGCTCCGGATAATATTCCCCCCCCCCCCCCCCCCCTTTTTTTACAGGTATCATTCATATGTCAAAACTTGTTTTCATTTCAACACAAACAGTTTATTTTATCGAATTAACGCTTGTTTATTGCCTTATTAAGCGTAATTTATGAGTTTTGTGCGAAATAGTCTCAGAACTACTTTAATGGCGTGTCAGGGAGAAGAGGGCTATCTCACAAGCCGCTCACGTGACCCCCATTTGCATTTTTCGGACGGAATCCTTCCGTCACATGATATGAAGTGTGCTAGAGACTTTCGCCTTCAGGCGAAGTCTGTAGTGGATTAGAATGGTTTTTGTGTAGCGTTTTTGTTTAGCGGGGTTTTTAAGGTCATTAGGGTTCATTGCTGCTTATTGGGTTATTTGGTTGTGTCAGTTTTATGTTTTCATTATTTTCAGTTTGGGTTTAGTGCTCGATAGTGTTAGTGTAATACCAATCCAGCATGCTACACCTAAGCCCCTTGAAGGAAACCCCATAATTATAAAGAATAATGATTTGTTCATTTCTTTTGTTTGTTTTTAATCTGTAGAGTCACGTTCATCTGTGTCTCTTAATGTTGGTTGAATAATGTGGGTGTGAGGTGAACCTGAGAAACATATTTTTTCAAATGTGCTTTCCATTACCTCATTCCCTTCCTCTTAGGATTAGTAGGGGGTGACGGCTACATATACCTTGAAACCTCAGAAATACGACCACCTCTGGGACTACCTCAAGGTGGTCGTAATTCTGAAGCGGTCGTCATTCTGGAGCTTGACTCTCTAGTCCAAGGATCTTGACACGGTGATCGTAACAGTGTAGGAAATAAAATTTACTCACATTTTTATTAAAAGCAGTCAGTACCAAAAGGGAAAATGACACTCAACTTAACGCTTGAGATTGCACTGCACTTTTGTCTTAAATGGTCCAGTCCCCAAAATTAATCCCAAGTTTAGTCCTAGCAACAGTCATAAATCCAGTGATGATGTGAACAGTACGTATTTGAACAAACGTGAGTAAGGTTATAGCAAAAACATCGGTCTCAATTTTGAACTTTGAAATACAGTTTTTGAGGAAAAGTGATGAGTATATAGCTACATTTCTTGTTTTGAAGTTCCTTTGATCAGTGCTCACATTAAGTCTGCACTGTAGACGACGCTGTCGTAACTCAGTTCGGTCCCCCAACTACGGAAATCTTTGATCTAGCGCAGTGCCCCCAAAATGGTCCAAAACATTCACTTGGCGTGATCACTGGTCGCAATTGTGAGACTATGGTTGGTTTTGGGACTGAATAAGGTGGTCGTAAAAGTGAATTCCGAGGTGGTCGTAATTCTGAGGCTTTTAGACATTGAAATAGGAATTATTTCGGAACTGTCAAGAAGTGGTCGTAACTTTGAGGTGGTCGTAATACCGAGGTGGTCGTAGGGCTAGGTTTCACTGTGCATTTCGTAACGATGACGGCCGTTACGACTCCCCAAAAGGTGTCTTGCTGGCAGTCGATGTCACAAAGCCTTTCTTTCCATCGCCAAGAAGCGTATCCTTTCATCCGACAAAGATCCTCCCCATGTCTGCCTGGCAATGGCCACCCACGTCTCTTCTAGCGTACAGCTTTGTTAACTCTCCCTTGTTTCAACAAACAGCATCTCCCAGGAATCGTCTATGCCTGGCACAAATAACCCAAGGCAAGAATGGTTTCACTGCCTCCCGTCGCCAATGTCTCAAGTTCTGCATGACCCTTCTCTTCTGTACCTTATGGGAGGGGTGGGTGGTGTGGGGGATTGGGGGTGGGGTGGTGTATTAATGACTACATATCTCAAATGGTTCTGGAGATAAAGCCATTGTGATGTCGCGTTCAAAGTCGAGTCAGTTCTAGGCGTGTGCTTGCATGCTATAATCATGTGCAGACATACCTACACTTTGTCCTGCCTGCACTTTAGATAGCCAAAAATAGGTCAAGGACTGACCCTTAAACTGCGTCTGTAACAATGCTGCATGCTGAATGATGTATTAAATCTTTATCAGTGTGATGCAGATAACTAACGCCTAAAGTCAGTCGATGCCTGCCTGTGCATCCGTATTGAATCAGTGTTTTGAAAGTCACGTATCTCCAACATGATTTCATTGCAATTTGGAAATGGAAATTGCTTGCTTGCCTGCCTGCCTGCCTGCTTGCCTGCCTGCCTGCCTGCCTGCCTGCCTGCCTGCCTGCCTGCCTGCCTGCCTGTCTGTCAGACATGCGTAGATTCACGCATATTATATTCACGTACAGATCCGTTAACACCAAGACAAACACATATGGATGCACAGATAGAGTTAAACACACAGAGAAACATACGCGACATACCCATTACACTCAAACTCCCGCAAGTGCCCCCTTCCACCCACTAACACCCCCGCCCCCCGCTCCCCCCCCCCCCTCCCCCCCCCCCCCCCCCCCCCGTACGGCCGTAAACATATGCACCACACACACACACACACGTGCCCGCGCACACACAAACTTCTTTCGGGGACGTTGATGGTAGTAGTGATTCATTCAATTGTTGAAAGGAGACAAACAAAAAGATGGAAAAGTGAGTACAACAGCAACAACAACAATTGAAACACCCCGAGGTCGTTAAACAGGGATACAAAACTGTAGGGTTCGGCAACGTAGCGAAGTCATTGGAATGTTTTGATGAAGCCGGTGGTAAGGTTGCAGCCATGGGTCTCAAGGTTTCATGGTAGAAGGGCATGGTATGAGACAAGTCGTAGCCGCTTTCCACAACTTTATTCATCCCATTATCGTCATCTAGGAGGGTGCCGAGAGAAGTGGCGGGAATGGCGTGTAACCAGCATCCGCTGTTGGGTTGTGCGGCCGAGACCAGACAAACCAAACGATGCTGGTTAAGACAGGGTCTGAGCTCGTTCGTGACAGCTCAACTGGCAGTGCGATCCCAACTGAGCTGGGATTCCGGGATCTCGGCATATGGAGCTAAATCGTCGTCCGTGTTTTGGCCGAGGATGGCTTTGATGAGCCGCTTGCTGGAGTAGACAGAGGCCAGGAAAGCAGGGAGTGCCAAGTCGCTGGCGGTCCTAAGGCCTATGCCCCCCTCGGCCAGTGGTAGCGTCGCCTGTCGCCAGCCCGTGTCGTTGAAAGCGATGTTGAGGAGGCGTTCAGCGGCCTCTTTCAGGGCGCTGTCAAACTCGAGGAGCTCTGCCTCGGCGGTGTATGCTTGGCAGCTGCGGAGTGTGAAAGAGCTTCGGCGCCGCGAAGCAATTCCTGAGAAGGAACAGGGCAGGATGCGAATCGCGGTATTCGAGATGGGTCGTCAGGGAGTGCAGATCATCTGTCTTTTTTGCTATTGTAGCCGACATCGCGATCGCACTGATTGCTGAGCCCAGCAGTTCCAGATGGCTCAGCTTAGTCACTCGGACACCAGGCAAGACACTCCGCTAAGTCGTTGCCTGGTCACGTGGTTGAGTCGAGCTAAATTTGTCTTGGCTGTCTGTGTCACGTGACGTCAGTTGCGTCATGGCTGGAGCTTGAGTTATGCAACGCTGTTCTGGAAGTCTCTGGAACTTGTGTTAAGGTGTATATAAAGTGGGACAAGAACACGAGTGCAGACACGACAGAGTTAAGGTGAGAGCTTAACTAGAAGGAAAACGAGTCCTCCTTTGTAAGGAGTGAGTCCTTTGCGGCATTGTGAGTAGAGTGAAGTTGTTACGACGATACTGTTTACTGATTGTCACCACTGTGTATAGACCAGTGCGTGAATAAAGTTTATCAGAAACGACCACCAGCGTTTGTGAACTTCGACTTCCTGGTGCAAGCAAAGAGAACCCCCGTACAACAGGGTATTGCGAAGAGACGAGTGCAACAAAAACAAAAGAGATGAGCATTGATTTTTAATCGCAAGAGCAGTAAACCAGGACCGGTGATTATAGATGGAAAAACAACGGAAAGGGTACAACGTTACAAATATCTTGGGGTAGTAATTGATGATAAATTGACTTGGAAATAAAACATAGTATGTACTGAAGGGCTCTGTGACCTAGTGGTTAGAGCGTGAGACTTGTAGTCGCTCACGGCTGACGAGTACGCTGTTTGAAGCTGCACAGATCCTAGAGTTGCATCCTTGGGCAATGTGCTTCACCCATGTTGCCTCTCCTACCGAGAAGTAAAACAGGTCATTGGCTCTGGACAGTGGCGACCAGGGGTGCCATGGTTCAAGCCCAGGGGCGGGAGAGATGGGAAAAAGTTATTTAAAAAAATCATGTTGATCAAAGAAAATTGCTGCTACCCTGTCTTGTCACTTTGTCCTGTATGAATAGTGAATGATTGTGCATGAATGTATAGGTGAACATCGATTGATGCACCTGTTGGTTAAATGTCTAGACGTGCCGACAAGAATGAAAGTTGTGATGTCCATGGGATTTTCCCAGTATCCATGTTGTATATTGTACATCACAAAAAGATCCTGGCAGCTCCCATCCCAGTGCTCTCCCCTTGTGCTCTCATGAGTTCAAAGCCAACCCGAAACCTCTGCTTGGCTATTGACAGCCTCTTTTTTAAGGTGTAGATGGTCCAGTATGCTAAAGTGTTGGGCTTTGCAGCGAGGCGCTGTGCCGTGGTTCAATGCCAGGGGCGGGAGAGATGGGAAAACAGTTTAAGAAAAAAATGTTGATCAAAGAAAATTGCTGCTACCCTGTCTTGTCACTTTGTCCTATATGAATAGTGAATGATTGTGCATGAATGTATGGGTGAACATCGATTGATGCACCTGTTGGTTAAACGTGTAGACGTGCCAACAAGAATGAAAGTTGTGATGTCCATGGGATCTTCCCAGTATCCATGTTGTATATTTTATTATCATCAGCATCAGCATGAGCATCATCTTCATTATTGTTGTAAAAAACTAAAGACAAGGCTGTACTACCAGCATAAACTGAGATCATTTGGAGTCGACAAGAGCTGCTGAAGACGTTCTCCTTTGCAATTATAAGTAGTGTGGTGACATATGTAGTAGTTTGTTGGGGGAAGTAACATCAATAAAGAGAGACATCGACACTCTAATTTGTGAAGAAGGCACAAAACATCATGGGTACACATATAGAAACCTTCAGCCAGATTCATCACACTCTATGTTATGTTATATTATATTATGCTATATTATGCACACAACTCATTTCGCGCGGTTTTCTGTTGATTGGTGACCTCCAGCTTGATCATTCCCGCCAGCTTAAAGCTACACCTCTGACATAAGTGCCTGGCGCGCCAGTAAACCAATTTCGAAGGAGACCACTGTCGTCGCCTTGCTGCATTTATAGTTACTGAGCTATTTCTATATCAGACAGATTTATTCTTTAGAAGAACGAATTCTCTTTCAAACTGTGGGCGTGAAGAATATGCATCAAAAATTTCCGCGGCGCGGAATTTCTCAACAGCCAATCAGCAAAAACAACGTGGGGAAAAGAAAAAGTGCGCACAACTAATTTAAGAAAGACGCATTTGATAGATCAATGCCGCGCAGCGATTTAGACAACCAGTCAAGTTCCCAGAAACATCATCAGCACATTATTTGCACACTGGGTATAAATGATATAAGGGTAGGGAGAAAACAAATACACTTGCAAAGGCCTGTTGAGGAGGCGCGAGCCCATTCTGTGAACCCAAGTCATTCAGGCGAAGTCTCTAGTGGACTAGAATGGCGCGAGCCCCGACCCTCCCCAAGACTGTGCGCGGCAAATTCAATTAGAAGACGGCTACCGCTAGCTACTATAATAATTATCGTAAACGCATACTTTTCAAGGTGGAATAATGCTCGGTTGGTTTTCGAAATGGTTGTCATTTGAAGATATTTCTCCGGCTTCTCTCATCATTCCCTGGGTGGCACTATCAGATGTACTTTGCGAGCTGCTGACCACTGCTCGAATCATGGATTACATTTGAAGATACATGCAGAGTGCCGACAGAAATGCACGTGGCTATGCAGTTAAATTAAACATCAGTATCCTGCTTTATTGACTCTCTCACGAAGTGAAACCGACAGAATGATAATTCTTACTTGTTGCTTTTCCGTGCACCTCATTCAGCACCAGAATGTCCATCTATTTATTAAAAAGGACAAGTGGCACGTACGAGAGCGAGCGGCAACCACGTGGAGGAACAGGAAGCCATTTTGGATTTCACCGTGACGAACAACGTCGGAGACGAGTTAGCACCCAAGGGAGCTTAGCTAGGCAAACTGATTGTTCAGGAGGTGGTAAAAAAGGCGAGAATTTGCACAAGCAAAACCAGGAGATTGTTTTTCTCACCAGGCTTCAAAGGCCTGTAGTCACCTATCAACAGGCCTGGTCACTATAATCAAATGGCGTGACTCCCAGTCCAGCAACTCCACCCCTCCTGAAAATTGAACCAGTGTCCACACTGATTGCTATTATTTTTTTAAAGTGGAGGGAGGGAGGGAGAGAGAGAGAGAGAGAGAGAGAGAGAGAGAGAGAGAGAGAGAGAGAGGATCAGTTTGTTTGGTGACCACTGCATGGATTAACCAAGCAAGCTCGATCTACTCTGGGGATCGAGTTTCCATGGCAATTCATTCTGGGTCCAGTAAAAGGGGAGAATGATGGCTGTTGAATTTCAGTGGCACCGAAGTGCGCTCTACAACAGGAAAAACACATCAATGCGAGGATGTTTTGACTAACCGGAGAGCGCGCATTTTCAGGGCGCCTAATGCAGAAAGCCACGCTCGGCTTCTGTTCCCCGCTCCCCTCAAATGCCACGCTGAGCTATAGCGCAGCTAGGCAATCTTTACTTCCAAAGCAATCCTCTACTTTGAAAAGGGAACATGTACGCCAGGCAGACGAGAACAGCGGCGATGGCCAGTTTAGGTGTTACTGTATGAGGGTTGAAGGGAGAGGTTGGAGGTTGGGTGAGTATAGTATACTATCAAGTATACTTAGACTTCGATGTACATGTATACCCACTGCATCATTGCATTAGACTACCTTTACTTTTTGTTAAGTACATCCCCACTGCGTGATTTTACTATTCTGTGTTAATGCTTATATTCTGAAAGTTTATAAAGAATTTTCTGTTTAGTAATGAGCAATATGTACGTTACATGGTCATATTATTAATGGACCGATGAACAGGCCTCTGAAGAGGCCGTCGACAACGTCAAGTCAAGTTACAATTTCCCTCCTAGAACTCGTGCTAAAACGATGCAAAAAAAAGGTGAAGTCACAACAGAGAGAGAGAGAGAGAGAGAGAGAGAGAGAGAGAGAGAGAGAGAGAGAGAGAGAGATTCATATTCGACTTTTTGACCTGATACCGATTGCTGTTTACCTGCAGACTGTAAGTTACACTGTAGTGTAAGGAGTGTCAACGCTGCTGACGTAAGTGGTGACCCAGTTCACTATCTGCTTCAAACTGGTTCTAACGAGAACCCGTTGTGCTTTACATATAATGGATGAATGGATGAATGGAATGGATTTAATGGTCCAATTAGGGTCATAGATCATGATAAATCATTAGAGCTGGTTAGAATAAGAGCAATTCAAGCCGTAATGTCACTATTTATTCGCCTCTTAGTCTTACATATCCTGTCGGAAAACGCGGTGTGTCAATTTTAATCCCCCTTTTCACTGGGAGGGCAATGCAGAATGCTCGAGTGTTTAACATGAAAATGATGTCCGAATAAAGGGCAATGAGTATAGACGAAGGTTTCACAGCAAATCGTTCAAAAAGGGGTGCATTTCTAATGAATCATGCAGTTGTGCATGTTCCAAACTCAGTCTGCCGTTCGCTACTACTGTGAATTCAATTTCCAAACCATCAAATATCTGGGATTGGGATACAAACTGGCAAATTGTGTGGTTTCGACGCCCTAGCTTTGGCTGTTCGCTAGGCTATTCGTTTGTACCGGCATGGACACTACAGTAGTGTCCATGGTACCGGTACTCGAAAATCAGAAGTGGACTGTTGGAGACTTGGGTTTAATGCACTTGATGGTTATAGGTGCTTAAGCACCGGCATGCGATTTAATTGTGCAACAGTTTCAGACCTTCATTCCACTTCGAAAAATGATACAGACGAGACACGCCACCCCCTACACAATCACAATCGTAGAACTGAGGCGAGCTGAAACGGCGCCTCAGGCTGCAGAGAACAGTGTGCGCAGCAGGAATAATTCCAAGATGGCGTCCGGTGCCGACTCTTCGACTACGCACCGTCATAAAAGCACAATCTTCGAGGTGGCAATGCTCGAACTGGCTTCTGAATCGGTTGCACAGTTCGCATAGTATAACCATCCTCCTTCTCCACGTAGTGACGTACCATACCCTTGGTGGCACTGACAGATAAGAGTCACGAGACGCCGGCCACCGCTCGAATAGACGATGTCGGGATACGTCGAAGAGACACAGACAGTGCCTCGTTACACTTACAGCGACACTCAGTTCAAATGTCATTTTCGGATGAATCGCACATCTTTTCAGGTAAGCAAGTTTCTTCATCATAACTTCTGCTTGTTCTTCGTTGTCGCACTCGTGATGAAAGCAGTAACATTGTCTGCACAGACGTGCAACCCCATTGATCTATATATTATATATGTGTATATATTAATAATGATAATATTCCTGTTGCTCGTCTGTCTACAATGATCAAAGACGTTACATGGAAGGAGGGGACCGGTTGAAGTGTGTCCGGCTGTGGCTGACCACTTCGACATGCACACAATCATACACTGAGGTTTGTTAATTGTGCAGAATGAAACCAGTCCGTTTCCTCTCCTTTTTGGGGCTCCTATGTGTAAGTCAGGGCCGGACCAAATGAGTTGTGGGGGGGGGGGGGGGGGGGTGGTTCCTTTTTGGTTGGGGGGACAAATCAGCGAAGTGGCGAAGCCACGAGCGCGCGCCTGCAAAGCAGGCGCGCAAACTAGGGGGGTCCGGGGGCATGCCCCCCCAGAAATTTTTTTAAAAACGGTTAAAATCTGCGCAATCTGGTGCATTCTGGGCCTTGTTTTGAGGGGTAAGAGCAGCATTGTTTTTGGAGACACACACAAAAAATATATTTAAAAAAAAACTCAAACCAAGGTACATGCTTTTTCTAGGGGGGGGGGGGGGGGGGGGGGGTTCCGGAACCCCTGGAACCCCCCCCCCGGGTCCGGCCCTGGTAAGTAGAGGTCTGTGATGATCATTTTCATAATATTTTAAAGTTCCATTAAACAATATTTTTGAAGGAATATTCTGGAATTTGGTAACACTGTGCTTTGTTAACAAAATGTTTAAAATTGAAATGAATTTGTGTATATGCTGATCATATAATACCATTGTATTTTCAGGCTTTGCTGGAGCTCGTGACCCTGCACACAGCAGTGAGGACCATCAGCCTTGGCACACTGGCCTGTGTTTGGTATCTCAGCAACCAGGAGACTTTTCAGAGCGTCGCAGACCGGTTTGGGATGAGCAGAGGTTCCCTACACTACTACCTCAGAAACTTCTGCAATCTTTTGACGGGATCTGTGATCCTGCCAACACTGATCTCATGGCCTAAGGAAGATGAGTATGAAAGCATTGCAGAGAAGTTTTTTCAAAGAGGTGGATTTCCAGGAGTGATTGGAGCCATTGATGGGATCTATATCCCCATTCCTGGCCCGTGTCTTCCGGGACAAATACATTTGTAGGAAAGGGTTTCCTGCCGTCCACCTCCAAGCTGTGTGTGACAGCAACTTGAAAATTCTCTCTGTTGTATGTGCCTACCCTGGCTCGGTACATGATTCCAGGGTATTCAAAAACAGCCCCGTGTGGATACTTGGTGGAGAAACCACTCCCAAATCAGTTTCATCTGCTCAGTGACTCTGCATATGCTTTGACAAACTATCTTCTGACCCCATTCAGAGATAATAGTCATCTCTCAGCCCCACAGAAGAGCTACAACCTCAAGCACAGTCAAACCAGAGTGGACATATAGCAATGTTTTGGGTTGCTGAAGGGCAAATTTAGAAAATTAAAGTATTTAGATATCAAGACTGTTTCTGATACCCCCACTACAATTGTGACATGTTTTTGCTGCACAATTTCATCCTTGAACATGAATCTTTGTGCCTGAAGATATAGTCTCAGATGAAATGCAGGAAAGCTCTGGAGAAAGTAGTGAGGATATAGCAGCACTTCCTTCTGTTGACAAAAGGAATGCCATCATGTATAGTTTGGCATGAACTTTACCTGTAATGCTTCTACCTTTCATGTGCAAAATCTGTGCAAATCCCACTGGCATGTTAGCCATCAAATGACTTTTCATGGTGTATATATAGCATAATGTATGCATGTGTTGTGTGTACTTTAGCATAAACTTCTTGACTTGCTTGACTTATTCCTGTAGACTCCCAGTGGAGCATAGGGCCGCAACAACGCCTCGCCAACGCACTCTGTTCTGGGCTGCTCTCCTCAGCTGGGTCCACGTCATTCCGGCATCCTTCACTTCGCCCTCGACAGACCTTCTCCACGACTGTTTGGGCCGTCCCACTTTTCTTTTTCCCCGTGGGTTCCAGTCACGTGCTTGCCTCGTGACGTTGTCGGCTGGTTTGCGCAGTGTGCGACCTATCCACCCCCATTTCCTTTTCTTGATGTCCTGACTGATGGGGTTCTGGTTGGTTATCTTCCATAGGTCTGTGTTGCAGATCTTCTTAGGCCACCTGATGTTGAGGATGTGGTGCAAGCACTTGTTGACGAACGTCTGTACCTTGTTGGTGATGGTGTTTACCCGCCATGTTTCGGACCCATAGAGGAGGACTGCTTTCACATTAGTGTTGAAGATGGGAACTTTGCTGCGCTGGGATAAGGCCTTGGAGTTCCAGATGGGACGCAGGGTGTTGAACGCTACCCTTGCCTTATGAATCCTGCTCTTAACGTCGTCGTCTGTGCCGCCGTCAATGTTGACCACGCTTCCTAAGTAGACAAAGTGGTCAGTTTCCACTAGGTCTTCTCCGTGTAGCTGTAGTGGCTGATGTAGTCGGTTGATCATACGCATCACCTCTGTCTTGGTGTTGATTTTCAGCTGTGTGCAATTCCCACTGGCATGTTAGCCATCAAATGACTTTTCATGGTGTATATAACACAATGTATGCATGTGTTGTGTGTACTTTAAGCATAAACTTCAGCTGTGTGCAAATCCCACTGGCATGTTAGCCATCAAATGACTTTTCATGGTGTATATAGCATAAATGTATGCATGTGTTGTGTATACTTTAAGCATAAAGACCTTTCTGTGCCCAGTCCGACTTGGTACATGACTCAGAGTATCATTTTCTACAGCACATAAAAACCATTAACATAATATGTACTTTAAAAAGATGAATAAAGACATGTAAAATGGAGATAACTCATGTGTTTATTACAGAAGTCAAGTCTTTTTCTTTCAGATGCTTACAATACCCCACAATCACAACTTGTTTAAGGGGAGACATGGGTAATGAATGGTAAATGGTAAAAAAAGTAGGTCATCCGTTATTTAAATAACACGTAATTTTCCTCTTCCTTCTCCTCCTCCTACACCCCGTCTTCCTCCTTCTCCACCGCGTCTTCCTCGCACACCACCTTGTCCTCCTCCTTCTTAACCAGCCCGTTCTTATTCTCCTCCTCCACCACCCTGTCGTCCTTTAAAAAAAATGTACAGCTCAGTATCTATATAGAGCAAAATAAAATTTTGTGTTTCCTTAGATTTGTCATTTCAACATTTAAACTTGTCACATCCTTTTGGGAAAAGTCCAATTACTTTTGAAAAGTATACTTACTTAGTTTATTTACTCAAAAGAACTTGTTTAATGTATCACTGCCGACTTGGGGCTCATTTCACAAATCCATGAGACAAAATGTTGCTACATGCATGCAGAACACAACCTGAAAATTACAGATCTGCACAATGCTCCAAATATTTTCTGCATAATTTTAAGTTCACAAAAAGTAGTTTATGAGAAAACGGGGAAAAAATATACCGTGCTTTGTCCATCTTCTATGTATTTCCAATAGTGCTGGCAAAAAATTTCTGAGGTTTACGGCTCTTTCTTCACATTTTCACATGTGTTCTAGCATGTTTTAAATAGAGAGACTATTGGAATTACATCGCAGAGGGTTGAAACAACTCAAAACTGCATGCATGTCAAAATCACCAGAAAACGACATTTTAACTGTTTGTATAGGGGTGTTTCCCCTTAATGAATTAATTCATGCAAGATTCAAAAGTATTGATACTCAGCACTAGGTGTCATGGTGTGTCATTGAACAGAGGCACTGCCCAGGTCACAATACTCATGCTTTTTCTTTCTGCTCTGTTTTCGCCAAGGTCTCTAGAGCCTGTACTCTTCTGGCTTCCAGCTGCAGTCTCATCTTCTCCATCTCCATCCTTTCCTCATGCCTTGACTGCTCCTCCTCTCAATATTTCGCAAACCAGTCAGGCTCAGGAGGTGTTGGTGCAGCACGCTTTCTCTTCTTTGGCACTGAAGATGCTGTTTGTGACATTGGTGCTAATGGAGTGGCAGGAGGAGACTGTTCATCTAAAGGAAAAGATTGTGGAGATGTTCTTTGACTAGGTGGCTGCTGCAGCTGTATAGCAGAGCTCAGGGACAGCGCAAGAGATGCTACAGGCCTGACAGGATTCACTGATGGATCCTTCTCAAGCAGCTCCTCCATCAGCTGGAAGTACCTCCACTGCTTCCTGCCCCGTCCCGTTTTGCCCTGGTGGTCTTTGATATGCTTGTACCTACAAGTGTACACAAACACACATACTTCACTGTTTAAGCTACAATAATAGATTCCATGCAACAACACAAAGCTAATCATTATTTCATGTTGTTGAACTGAGAGAAAGCCTTTAGTCACAACTACTTCATGAGATTTCCTTTCTTTAAACCCTCAAAAGCAAGTAAGAAACCATTTTTCCAGCACAGATGCCAATTATTTTATGAGGTCACAACTGTTATTAACCCTTTCCGACCGGATGCGACGCACAGGTTATATCTCCCTTTCAGACCATTTGACGGTGGTGTGCCTCCTACAAATAGACTAAAATAGCTATTGATATCACATGATTACTGCTAGACATGCTGATAGCAGAATCAAAATGCCTCCATTCAGCATTTACAGAATGAAAATCGAGCTAGTAGGAGTGGAGAAATAAATTTTTATCCGTTAGGTTTTGAAAAACAGTTTATTTGTCGCCGAAAACCCGCGTGGCATTTGATAGTACTCCACTCCGATCGCTGTTCTAAAAATAGTCATTGATATCACATGACAGACACTAGGCATGCTGAAAAGCTTAGTGTATCTGCTTTCTTTCAGCACTTACAGATCAAAAATCGAGCAAGTAGGAGCTGAAATAAGATTTTTTTTCACTTGAGTTTTGAAAAAAGAAATCGAGTTGTTGGTCGAACATCGGTATTAAATTTGGTGGAGCATACTTCCATCGCATTTCTTAAAATTAGTCACGGATATGACGTGGCAGATACTAAGCATTCTGGGTAGCCAAATAAACACACTTCCTTCCCACGTTTATGGAGTGAAAATCGAGTGATTACAAGCGGAGAAACGATCGTTTTTGTGGAGAGATCTGATCTCGCGCAACATGGCTGACGATCCTGCAGCGATCCGTGAAGGGAGTGATATCAAAGCTGATTCAGATGAGGAGTTCTAAGCACTTTCGGGAGACTACTGTAGCGATCGTTTGGGTGCAGAACAGTCGCAGGAGTGGTTTGAGTTTCTGGAGGAATAGGATGTCGAAGAGGAGTTCGAAGGATTCCAGGGAGAGTGGAAGTATGAGAACTTTAGACTATGCCTCCACCATTTTCGTTGAAACCAGCCTTTCGACGAAAATCATGGCGGAGGCATGGTCTAAAGTTCTCATACTTCCACTCTCCCTGGAATCCTTCGAACTCCTCTTCGACATCCTATTCCTCCAGAAACTCGAACCACTCCAGCGACTGTTCTGCACCCAAACGATCGCTAGTAGTCTCCCGAAAGTGCTTCGAACTCCTCATCTGAATCAGCTTCGATATCACTCCCTTCACGGATCGCTGCAGGATCGTCAGCCATGTTGCGCGAGATCAGATCTCTCCACAAAAACGATTGTTTCTCCGCTTGTAAATGTAATCACTCGATTTTGAAGGTACCCTGATATTTTGCATACTTTAAGCTTTCAAACAGTGTTTGAATCTTGTCGATATGTTGAATATAAGTTGAGTTATATACTTTTTTGTTGGCAATATCTTTCAAATGCCGAAAGGACAAATTTCTTAGATTTTACATATGTGTACATTATCTGTCATAATATTTTGTCAACTGCTCTGATTCTTTTGAAATTTTAATTGCAAATATATAAATGAATCATCTTCAAGACTATGTAAAGTTTTTACTGTTTCAATGAGAATAACTTGAGTTGAAGTGTATTTTGGAGCCAAAAAAATTTTGTGTTCTTGAAAAATTTTCACTTTTGTCACCTTTCCAATTTTTTACAGGAAAATTTTGTACTCTAGGAGCTGCAGTCATGATGTAGTGGAGTAGATTATTTATTTACATTTCTAGCAGTTTTTAGATCTTGTTTCTAGGATGTGTGGAAGAGAAGAAATAATTTTTTGAATAAAGGATGTCGACTTCTTTTTTTTCCGGAAAAACCCTCAGGTTTTAGGGAGGCTTTTTCATCACACACTGTACGTCGTAATGGGTTAAAAATCTGATATGTTTGAACAAATCCGAGATGGACAAACCTGTCTCTCATGCTTTTGAATTTTTTGTAGCAGTCACCTCCACTGTAGGTGAGCTCCTTGGCTATCATCTGCTCTGAAACTTTTCTCCATGCTTGCTTTTGGGTGATGCAGTTGGTGAAAAGGGCCTGATTGCTTCTCCACAATTCCACCAAAAGCAGCACTGCACTGTGAGACCAGCTGACTCTATCTGTGCATTTCAAAGGGAAGAGAAGTTTCTATCAAAATGCCACATGCATACCTTTCAAATGACATTTTGCAAATTCAGTACCGGTGGGAAACATTGAGGAAAGATGTGTCATTATACTGAACAAGTAGAAAATATCAGCTCATCTTTTAATGAAACAGCAGAGCTATGATATTTACTGCCACAAATGATGGTGCTACTCAGCTGAATAGTGGAATTGTGGTGGACAAATCACAGGCTTAGTTAAAAAATGGGGTTGCATGTACACAGTATATACTTAACACATTGAAATATCACTTGCAGATTACAAAAGCTATGTCATGTGTATACACATGTCAGATACTTGACTCAAACATATGTGGGTGAACAATTGTTTCCATGATGGAAATTTAATTTATTCTTGGCTTACCATTGTCAGTTACTCCCAACTTGAGAAAGTTCTTCCCCTTTTTCGAAATCCTGTGATCAGTCTTGAGTGGAAGAAAACGATTGCTCAAATTCTGAAAAATGCAAGGAAAGTGATTTAAAGATCTTAGTAGAAAGAGTTTCTTTGGAATTCATCAGTAAATGTAAACACATTGTTGAAGCTGGAAATCATGTACATCAGTCATACTCATAGTGTAAATTGTAATAATACATAATGGTAACATATTTATCACATAATTGCCATTAACTTTTGACAAGTACCTGATTCAGATGCTCTGTTTGTGTTTGTAAACAGGCCCAGTCCTCTCAGAATCAGAATAGACTGTGCTGCAGCTGAAATAAGAAAATTAATGAAGTCTGGCAAAGTCATGTCAATGTCATTATTGCATTGTTACAGCTGAGTGTATGACAGCTGATACATATTCCAAAAGTAAAAGGAAAAAGTTAATTCTAGAAAAAAGATTGTTACAGGTTACCTCATGCTACGAGCAATCCATAAACTGGTGTCAATTATCTTAAGTAAAGTACTCAAACCATTCTTTAAAATTTGCAAGTTACTCAACTTACTGCAAAAAAATTACCTTCCAGTTCCATGAGAACTTTAGGAGAGGTAACCGTAATGAGAGGCTTGAATTGAAACACAAAACAGAGACAGAATATAACCACAACCAAGGTGAAACTCATAATCATATGCAAACAGACAAGCACACACACACACACACATGAACAAAATTGATGAATCAATGAAGCAATAAGGCAAGTGCAAAAAAACAAAAAAACAAAACCCAGCTCTCGACAAAGGCAGCAGATGATTATTCGAAAGCCAAACGAGTGACTATATATTCTCGGACTCTAATACACCTACTCAATAAACGATTGTCTGATTCTCACATCCATGATTCTTGCTTTATATTTGAAAATGGGTACAATTACTGTGGGTCTGGATCGTTTTTGATCAGAAAGTTACTTTGATTGTGGCTATGTCACGTGTCGCACCGATATTCTGTTAGAGAGTAATTTACCATCAAAAACTGCGTGCCGTGTGCAAAGAAACGCAAACGACGCGCCCGAGTCTCCAGTAGCACCACGTCCGTCTTCTTCTCTGAGGTGAGGAAACTAAATTGTGCTATTTTCTGCTTACATTGTGTTACAAACTCTTCAATACATCCGTCTTCATCTTAACGAGTTGGTTTCATCAATTTATTCTCGCTGTTAGAATTGAATGTTAACTTGGCTTGAGACGAAACGAGTGGCTTCCACATGGTTCATGTCGGCCATTTTCTCGGAAGTCGGTTAGAGAATTTTTAGTTGAAATGGAATCGTATCTTTTGTGGTTAATGATTTCTACCGCCCTGTTGAGGTCAATGGCATTTTCAAATCATTTAAAATCGTTTTGCTGCAATGAATAAATGTTTCGTCACTCACATTTTACGGACGGCACGACAATCTGTTTCAAGCAGCGACCTTGAAAGAAATTGAAGACGCAGTAGGCTCTCGCGTTAAACTACACCATTCGTGACGTTCGTACCTACGTTTCCTGAAATTTGTTGACTTCGTTGAATTAACTATACGGCTGGCTGTGATGTTTGAATCGAGAATAAGTTCGAGGGAAATATGGCCTGACTGATTGCCATCTTTTGACGTGAGTTTCTCCGCTCCTTTTGCGAGGTTCACGGTGGTGTTGCAATGGCAGATACGCCGAAACCATGAGCAGACAAATGCAGCTCGAGGAGAAAAAAATCGGAAAACCCCCCTCATAAGCGTGATTGTTAATGTGTAGCGGATAAACAGTACATGAGATGGAACAAGCCGAAAAATAAGTAGATGTAAATTTTATTACGTTCAAGACAATCTTTATAAGTTTATTTAGTCTATTAGTCTACCAAGTCGCCAAAATTTTAATGGCCGGAGACAGGTTCTATTGGGGTAAGAAATGGTAGCAACCGCCATGTTTGTTGATTAATAAGTAACGGAAGAGATTTGTGTACGTACTTTTTGAGGAATGAAGATGGGGTGCGTTTTTTAGGCAAGTGGCTCGCCTCGATGGCTAGTCGAGGGCAAGCGAGACGCACCTACGGCTAATGAGCGAGAAACGTAGGCAACGCCTAGCCCTCGAGATTCTCTCGAGATTATCTCGAGATTCTACGCCTAACAAACGCGCCCTTTGGTTGTCAGAAAATGGCATCGAAGCATGATCGTTTGATGCATAATTTGTGGCTCTCGGGTAATACAAGGGGTACAAGGTTCCCTACTCCACATTTTTTTCTTCACTAATCTCACATTCAGCTCTGCATTCCAAGGTTCGGGTCACCCTCCTTTGGGTATGTACATCACACAAGGCTCACTGCAATACAAGGGTTCAGACAGGCATAACCACAATTTTATTCCCCGAGTGATACTGACGAAAATTTGTATCACGGCAATTACAGGAAAACTACTTCTCCTTGATATATAGTCAAGAGTACATAGGTGCTGAGTATTGTGTGACACAAATATTTCAAAATAACTTTGATACAGTAAATGAGTAATGATACACTCTTCATTTCCCATAAATATGATGCATTAGGTGATGTCTAAAGTACAGAAAAGAAAAACTGAATGTAATCTTTAGTTTATCTTTTGTGGCTCTTTTTCTGAATGAGTGGTGGTGTCAAGATAAGACTCCAAACTGTCTTCTTCAAATACAACTAAACTATTCAACACAAAAACTTTATTGCAGCTTCAACATCCAATTATTGATATTTTTGCTCCTAGGTCAAGAAGAAATGAAATAAAACCATAATTGTTAGTCAAATTAGAGGTTAGCATTCGTTTTAACTTAACTTTACACCGCAGCGTCACACTTTCTCTCATTCAATCTTTTGCACAAAACATGAAAACCATCAAAGTTGAAGAAGATTTATTAAGCATCAAACACATGTGCAGAAGCATCGATCTTTTGTCAACATGAAACAAGTTTGGATTGTGTGAGTTGACAGTGTGAGGAGAAAGAGGCTCTGTTTTCAGGTAGGGTAGTGAAATTGGCGTACTCAGCACCTGCGTACTCTTGACCATATATGCCCATACGTTTTAGTTTCGTATTCATGCTTTGATGCTGTTTACCATCATGGACCAATCTTTATTCCACTTCTATTTCCAATCCCATCCTTATCCTCTAGATTTGGCGGCTGCTACTATTTCTAGCAAGACAATCTTGTCTACGGCCACACTATTTCTACTTTAAATGTCGAGGCTGCGACTTGCCTCCATGTGGGATGCTGAACTGGACTGTTCTATCTCTGCTGCTGTGCTCTTGATGTGTTTGAAGAGAATATTGAAACCTTATGTGGAATTTTGATTTGCTGATTGTAGAGGTGCTGTGAGACGAGAGATCAAGATGAATCGTGACGGTGGCAATTGCTGTTATAAGTGTGGCAAACCGGGACACTTCGCCCGGGAGTGCCGTGCGGGTGGAATGGGAGGAAGAGGAGGTGGTTTTGGCGGTGGCGGCGGAGGCGGTGGCGGTGGCGGCGGAGGCCGTAGCGGAGGAGGAGGTCTGAGTGGTAGGTATGAGGTCAGCCATGGGCTGAGGACCTCGTTACATCATGGTTGCTTCCCTTGCAGCTTTAATTTAGGAAGGAACTTGAACTGTGACTGCTGTGGAGATGTGGATGATGAGAGAGAGGGCGAGAGAGGTAAATGAAGTTATGAAAAGATAAAATTTAAATTGAGATTGATCCTGTGTAACGATAACACCGCTATAAACGAAAGGTGGTTTGTAGAATGTGGAAAGAAACCAAACCAACCTAAAATATGCAGGTGTATTTTGAATTGTTCTGCTGTGAATCGTTTGACAAGGTCTTGTGCTAACATGCTTTCTGAGCATTGTTGTCCATGTTAGTGTGTGAAAGCAAACAAAACTCATGGACGGGCAGTGGTCTGTATCTTTATTACTGACTTCAATGAATCAGAAACTACTGCTGCATTTGTTAATAATTTTGAAAATGAAGAATGATTTGACCAGAGAGAATTTATAGACGTGGAGGCTCGGAATGGGACTGCTTGACACCAGTGAATGTTGGATGTGCAATGTATTTGGTTGAAGAGTTGGGTAAGTATGAAACTGTTTGAAGGAAGAATTTGGACCAGAAAATGTTCATGTTTGAAGTTGGGGAGCTGGAAGGAGTGAGGGTAGGAAGGAGGAGTGGAGAAACTCATGGAAGACTGAAATTTTAGTCCAAAGCTTTTGAAGACAACATTCTGGGTTTGTGGTGAGGGCAATCCTGTTGAATTCCCGGAGCTTGTGGAGTCTAGGGCCAACATGCTGTGTGTCAACCTTGGCAGGACCACTTGCATGCCCTATCCAAAAGGAAAGTTGGTTGTGAAGTATGCACTGTACAAAAATCCAGCTGTCACTTATCACAATGTGGCCCCACACTTGGGAAAGAAACATTGACTAAGAAGGCTTAAAGTATCCGTTGCAATATTGATTTCAATATTGTAACCCAAGTCCGTGCCTCTCTCATTGCAGAGAAGTGCTACAGGTGCAATCGAGCAGGGCACTATGCAAGAGATTGTCAGGTGGAGGTGGAACGATGCTACAAGTGTAACCAACTTGGCCACATTGCTAAAGAATGTGACAAAGAAATAGATGCAGGTGACTTTGGGTGGAACTTTTTTGTAAAGCAATGTTAAAGTTTGGGGTTTGGTGTAAATCTCACCTGTAGTAAACTGTAGAGTGCCTGCTAACACCTTTTTTCATTGTCTTGTTAGAAAACATGGTCTCTGAGGCAGACTTTTTTTGGACTTTAGTTCAAATTTTCATCATGAGGGCAGGGTGGAGCTGTCACCTTCTTTTAACCATTGGAGGAGGTTAAAAGATCACTGCATGCATTGGTATGTACTTGCATTTACAGAAATTAGTTCCCAAGAGACCAGCTCGTCTGTGGTGTTTTGAATCTGTCCATTGGTATGGGCTTGTGGAGTGTGGCATCTTTGCTAGGTGTCCTGGTAATGACTGGTTTTGCCCTGTATAACCAGATCTCAAACTATTTTAATTTCAAATTGTTTTGCTTACCATTCAAGTAATTTTTGCTTGTCTAGCAATCAATCTACATTTCTAAATTTATACATCCCGATCTGCAGAACAAGCAAATGCCTGAATGCCTATGGAAGTGATGCAGTAAGATCAGTATACACCATGTTGACATGCTACTAAACTAAAGAACATTTTGAATGCAGGCTCTTGCTACAACTGTGGCAAAGCTGGCCACATCCAGCGTGACTGCCCTGATGGTGCGAACCGATCCTGCTACAACTGCGGCCGGGTAGGCCACATCTCCCGGGACTGCACGGCTGAACCTCAGGACCGCTTCGGCGGCGGTGGTGGTGGTGGTGGTGGTGGCGGCGGCGGCGGCGGCGGCGGCAACCGCGGTGGCATGTCCTGCTACCGCTGTGGGAACCTAGGACACATATCCCGTGACTGCCCCAATGACCAGGACAAGAAGTGCTACAAGTGAGCCTCTCTCCCACCCCCTGTTGCTTCCACCTTAAATTTTGGCACCTTGGATGATTAACCTCTTTCCTGGCGTGCTGGTGGCACAGGCAGTGACCAAGCATTGGGACCCTTTGTAATCCGTTGTATAATTTTTTTTTTCCCCTTATTATCTCGGGTTTAGTCATTTACGCTTGCATTGCAGTAGAATGGAGCTGCTTACTCTGTTAGGTTACAGCTTGCTCATTTGATGTTTTGGAAATCTAGTTTGTCCACATTGGTCAAGTGTATTGTTTATATGCATTTTCTTTGGACCAGTTAGGATGGTTTTTGTTAGCCACCACCTGCCACACATCAAATGTTATGTTTGATATATTAAAAATGAATGTTCCAGTTGCCATGAATATTTGTAGGGCATCTGCTTTGTAGGGAACAGTTTTGATAAGATGGCCGACATGCTTTGTTGTGGATTGACTGTACAAGGAACTCGTGTGTACATTTGACAGATCAATTGTAAGTCACTCCATGAGGAGTGGCTCAATCCATACTGTGGCTGAAAGGTAATGGATTGCTCAGGTTGGCAAGGTGTTTTTTTTGGTTCTTGTAGGTGTGGCGACCCTGACCACTTTGCCCGTGACTGCCCTGAGAATGTGGCTGACACGACCTGCTACAACTGCCACCAGCAGGGGCACTATGCTCGCGACTGTCCCGTCTCTGCGTAAACAGGAGCAGGGATGCGGCAGTTTGCCATGACTACTGCTGCATGTGGTAGTCCACAACCTAAATTTTCTTTTTAGCAAAACAAAGAACTTTAGGTTACTTTAAAGGTGTGTTGTTTGTTTTGTTTCCAGCTCTTATCATATAATTTGTCTTCATCTGTGCTTCTTCATTCTGAACTTGCTTTCATCAACTGGTACATTTGGTCATGCCATTGCAGCTATTCATCATTTGGGCGACATTCTTTTTAAAATCGGTCCCCTTGTATGCTTTTTGCACCTCATTTGTTAACAGCTTTCTTCTGAAAAGTGCTAATGTTTTGGAATCATTGTTCTGGCATAATTCGCCATGCCTACATGCAAGGGCTAAATCTATCATATGTTTGGAAGTAGTGGAAATTTTTTGTGACCACATCTTGATAGTATAGTCCTTCTAAGCTTGTGCTGCAGTTTCGGTAGTTGCACTGAAATCAACACGTTGAATATTTAGGAAGTAACTGGTATATTGTGGGTCTTGATCATGATATAAGGAAGTCTATCATGCCCCATTACTGGTACTTAGGTCTTCATCTGATGTGTTATGAGTTTTCTGTGGATGTGTTTCTAAAGTTTTTTTTGCTATGGCTTAAAAAAAACCTTCAGCAAGCCGCACATGAAGTGTTATGTGTGTGCCAGTTTTCATCCCATCACTTGGGAGGAGAGAGATGGTGAGTTGCACATCATTCCGTATTCATCTATGGCATCTTGAAGGCAGCAGCGGTTTTGGGTGTGGTTGTAGTCTATGCTGCAACGTGGATGCACCTTGATGCCCCAGTCCCAAAGATGCGAGGAGTAGGACAGTGTTGGAATTTTGTATCGTATTGGATTCTTGAAATGTTGCAGACATATGTTTCAATGTCTGGCATGCTTTCAAGAACATTTGCACTGGTATCTTGTGTGCTACTGTCATGATGACAAGGCAGTAGCACCTAAACTGGCTGGCATTTTGTTACTCTAATTTTAGTTCCAGTCTAGTCAGTGAAATAACACGAGTGGGAAAAAGACTTTTAGTGGTTCTTTTTACTGACTGGTAAATGGAGGTTCCATGGTAAACATGTGCATTAATGCCAGAGGAAACTGGTGTAAGTTCGTATGTGGACATGCATCATTTGCATTTACTTGTGTGATTAATCTTTTTACCATGGACGGACTAAGATGGACCTTTTATTCACGCTAGTAAGCCTGTCGTTGTGACAAAGCTCATCACATATCTTCAAAGTGGTGCCACTCTTTCTTCAGTTTAGAATTTACACCTGTAATTGTGCACTACTGCAGAGATGTTTTCGGGGCAGTCTTGCCTGTTTGGTGGGTGGGCCCCAATTACTAAATTTGACTGGTACATACACTTGACTCTCTTCTGGACATGTCCCTGTGTTCAGGGGTGTATGTAGCTTTTCCTCCTTCATAGCATTGGCAGTCTTGACAACTACTAAAAACTATAATTACCTACTGGGCTGAGACTTGTACTTGGAAACCCAGAACAGAATGCTTGGAATAAAGCCGACTCAGGTTGGCCGCCTGTCCAGTGTTCATAGAAGTCGTATGGAGTGTTGCCAACTATAGCAAGAGACACTAAGGCAGCTTGGTGTAGCAAGTCAATGGAGTCCTTGTCAAATAAAACTTCGAATGCTGACTTTGACTTATGTTGTCATTCAAGTTTAATGTGTGTGCTTGATATTGCCATTGCACATATGGTGTGAGAAGGTGTACTGTCTCTGCATGTTAGTTTTGTGTAATTCGAGTGCTGGAGTGTGACAATGAAGTCCCTCCGCTGGCTTCTTGTGTTGGATAAACAAGATATATAGATGAGGAGCAAAATGTAATTAAAGAATGTCTAGTGTTTATGTAATTACTTTAACCAAAAACTGAAATGACGAGTGCACTTTTCAAGAGAAAAGCAATGTTCAGTGAAGTGCTTTCCTTGTTGGCTTGGCCGAGCACAACCACAGGCTTCAATGTGCTGTTAAAATCATGAACTTGCTCAACACTAGGCATATTGGACAGATGGTGGTCTTGTAATGCACTTCTTGCCCTCCAAAAAACAGTTGCTACAAATACAGTATTTGAAGACCTGTTTTGCATCACTTGAAAAGTCTGCATTAGCTCTTCTTCATTGGAGCAAATCTAGTCTGACGACAATGCAAGAAATCTTGCAAAGATATAACTTGGTAAGTTTTGTTAGGTTATTAGTTTCACCTTATTTACATTTCCTCCTACTTTAACCACATGGAGCTGGCTGGTCACTGTAGTGCCGAAACCCTATGCTCGCTGAGTCATGGGATCCCCTACTGCCGGAATATTTTTAGACCTCGTTTCTCCTGCGTCATCTCCAATGAGTGAAAACCCAGGGTATTTCTGAGACTAGATCTGTAAATGCATGTTCTCTATCGTGGGAAGGAGGGCCAGGTTCTCACGGTCAGGGCCAGACTTGGTGATAAAACAAGGATTCTGAGGCCAGACCCATGCAGGTCACGTGCCAGTGTGGAAGGGGGTGTTCGGTTTCGGCACTACAGTAATTGAGCGCGCATAGGGGATACAGGACCAGAGAACTCCAGCGTTAATGGGTTAATCAACAGTGTTGGAAGTTATTTGGCTAGGAAAGAAACCAAAATGACTGACAAGAAAAACCAGAAGTCCATTTCTACTCTACAGCATGACCTACAAGAACTGAAATAACTGGGTCTACTCCAGTACAGCCGGGAGCCACCTGAGCAGCCAAACTGTCGTCTGTTCCAGTGGGGATTGGGGACAGAGTAGGGTTCAGTTGGTTAATGAACACTGCATTTGTGTTCACTGGTTATGCAAAGACGGAACTCACAGGAGGGGGAGAATGCAACTGGGTTCTGGATTCCCTCTCCATGGACGGGAACATGCACGCCATGAATCCACTGAACAGTAGTTCCTTCCCTGGTGGAATGTTGCGCACCAAATCTGATTTGCACATCAATGGCAGAATGCTATGTTCAGACCTGCCTACCCCCCCCAAAGGCCAATTAGGGAGATTCTGAAAAACGGGCCGGGGTCCAGGGGCCACCAAGGCCCCGGTGGGGTCCAGGGGCAACGCCCTGGTGGGAAGAAGCATGCCTAATTCAAGTCTCCCGAATTTTTCGGGAGATAAGGCAGGTCTGTATGTTGCCCTCATGCTGGATCTAATCAATACCCAGTATAGTACATCATGTCACTTGAGTGATTTCCAGCTTTCACTTGTTGGTACTGTCAGTATCTGATACAAAGATGCTTGATTGGTAAAGAGGCAGTCTTCGGCATTTCATCATGATCCAAGCAGCAAATGACATCACTCGGCACATCAAACTTTCCACAGCAGAAAGATGACACTTGCACAGTATAGGTGGTTGATGGTATGTATTAAACTAAAGCACCAGGTATATTGTTAACAGAATAAATCATGTTATTGCACAATCAATGAGAAACTTGCTATCAAGGCAAGTTTTTTATTCACAGAAATCTACTAAATCCTGATACTTGGGTGTGTTCTGTAACCTGACATCAACGCAGGATGCCATAAATCATTACAGCAATTTCCAGCTCAATCACCAAGTCCTTTATAAGGCACACTTTAATCAACCATCTATAATATAACAGATTCTGTTAACTAGGCTTGGAACACTTAAGAACACCCCAGCACTGGAATGATCAACACAGTATTTCATTCATGATGCTGAAAAATGATTAGCAACTGATGTGTGGTAAATATTGAAATATCTGCTCACAGATATTAAAATGTCAACAACATTTTCCAACTTCTATATTTCAAAGATGTCAACAGTAACATAATGGAATGTGAAAAGGTTCCTTCCCCCCAACAAGCATATGAGCTATTTTCTAGTAATTTGCATACTTCATTCTTTGCTTACAGGAGTAGCTTTCCAGTATGATGGCTGGCTATCAGACTCCTTCCATATGTCTTTGGCAATAAATATATGATTTTCCGTTTAAGGTCCATCTACATGATGACCATGGCAATAATAAAAAACAAATGCCATAAAATGACAAAAGCTCTGACTACATCAACAAAGGAAAAATCAGTCACTGAAATGTGCACAAAAATGTGAGTTGCCTAGAGGGATAACGATGAAAAGCATTACAAAGTATGAACACTTTTGTCCAAATCAAACCACAGGCTGCTCCAACTCCACACAGCTGCCTTTGGACTGAAACGAACCCCTTTCATGCAGTGTTTGAAGCACAACCAGACACTGCCACTGTTTCCTCTCATTCAAAAATACAGGGACAGTCAACCAGAACTCTGCATCAAGAGCTGTAGTCATCCACATTTGGTCACAGTAGCTCCAGTCCATTGGAACGATCAATTCGATATGTGGATGCCTCCCACATGAGACCATCCCCATGAGGTGTGTGGGTGGACGGTAAGAGAACATGACGGAAGAATGACCTGTCAATAGAATCCACAAAGGCATCCATTAATGAGAGTGGAGGTTTTCAAATCCACATTTCACTGATGGTGTTGGAACTTGGCATTTTGAATGTGCACTGCTTCAAGGATTTGAGATTGTGATCATGGAATGCTACTGCTACACTTGTAGCTAATACAGATTAATAGGTTTTAAAATGCCTTCTGCATTCTTTCATACCAAATTCCATTTTTCATTTGGCAGATGATGAAATATGAACAGCGACTTCTGTTTTGTCCTTGACCACTGAATAATTTTTTCTCTCCAAGAACATATAGTAATGCTGGTCCAATAATTTCTACATGGCTAAGCAACATTTCATTAAAAAGTTTAATAGCCACAAGGTAAAAGTCGTTATGAAAAAATTGGCATCATGATGAATAAACAGTTCTAACGTACAGAGCTGAAACCCTGCAAGGGACAGAGGAAAAATGTTGAACAGCATGCATGGGCTGCACCCTCCACCTGGTTGGTGCCCAAAATGCTCTACCAGCAATTACAAGTTTACCCATGGGGCATTACAATGAATAACTGAAATACCTTCCATGAGTGATGCCAAGAAATATCCTCCAGTTTCGTAAAGGCCCAAAGTTGTATGGATTTTTGAAGATCTGAATGAGAAGAAATTAATGTAATGACAAGAAATTACCATGAGAGCAAGTGAAAATGCACTTTCCCCCCATTACCTTTCTTCTTATTTTTTTGTCTGCACATGGTAAAGGTCTTTCAATTTAAATAAGGTAACATGAGAATGGCATACACATTTCTCCAGACGAGTGACACCATCTCTAACATCATGTAACTCCAAGTTGCAAATGTTGGCTGATCATTTGAAAGGACTTTCAAATCCAGGCACATGTATGCCAAAGTCATTCAGTAGGAGGTATCTGGTTGGCTGATCAACTGCAATGCTTGTGCCATAGAGCCTGATTTTTGAGTTAATTGGAGTCATTTGGTTTTAATTAATTGTGACCAGCCACGACAAAACCAGTGCTGTCATTTTTTGGACAAAATAGGGTTTTAATATTTTTGAATTCTGCATTAATTTCTGTTTGTTTTGATATAAGAATGAACAGTGTGAGTTAATTAGAATAGGAGTTACAGGCATTTCAAGTTGGGTACTGAAGCAGCGGTCATTTTGAAAAAACGGTCTCAGAAGATTTACCCTCTTCAGACATTAAACACCTTAGCAACGGTATTTCAAACTCCGTTTCCAAAAATAGCTGACCTTATTTTTCTTCGACATCCACAGAGCGGGAACGCCGAGAGAGCGGCCTTTTTAACAGTATATAACATGAAGATGTTCTGCAAGGGTTTATGTGTGTTTATTGCAGCTAAAATGAGGCAATTAACGCTAATTACAGGGAGCTTTTGAAACAATACATAACACAAAAGTCTTTATTTTACCATCAAAATATAATTCTTCAAAATGTTTTCTTTGCTGGCATGATAGTTTGAACCATGTAGAATCTATTTTTATCAAAAAGTGAAAATCACCCAGATTGACCCTTCCTGCCTTTTCTCAGACTTAGCGCAAAATAGGGCCGCGCGACTTAGCACTGGTTTTGTCGTGGCTGGTCACAATTGGCAGAACATTTAGGGAGAAACATACCTGGGCACCTGCATTTCACACTGTGTCCATCAAATTATCATTTCAAGCCTCTGTATCTAAAGGTAAAGGTGTGGTTTTACATAGGAACTCATCGCTCATGTCTGGTTTCACACAGCTTTACACTTCACCCTCTGATCACGGCCGCTTGACCAGTCCTTCACTGGCACATGAAAACACAGTGACAGACATTTATGGCGCACACAGTCAGATAGCAGCTCTAGTTCCACTCCCTGGGGAGGATTCCAGCCCAAAATGCTGGCTCATGGCTGCATAGAGGGGTTAACTGCCTACAGTGTGCCATCACTGTCCTCTCCAGTACCTGGTTTTACTCCAGGGAGGGGAGAAAGCAACGTGAGTAAAGCGCCTTGCTCAAGGATGTAACTCGGGAACTGTGGTCTCAAATGTTGCACCCACTAGTTGCAAGCAACTACAGGTCAAGCTCGCTAACCACTCGGCCACATGAAAAATCTGGAAAAACTGATTGAAGAGTCCACTAATCAGATGATCGATTCCCAAATTTAGCCTTTTGGATCATTTCACTACAATTTGATGGGAATTGACTGTAGATAAATATTTCTGTGTCTCTCTGATAGATTCAGTCAATGCAATTTCCTGTATACACATGAGAACATGAGATACTTAACTACGTTTTAATATTTTGTCTTTTATGTAGGACATCTGTAGAAAGTTGAGAATGAAAGGAGAAGGAGGAAAACAATTGTGTTTGCGTGTGTGTATATATCTACATGTACATATGTACGTACATATGTGACCAGCCACGACAAAACCAGTGCTAAGTCGATTTTTTGACAAAATAGGGTTTTAATATTTTTGAATTCTGCATTCCTTTCTGTTTGTTTTGATATAAGAATGAACATTGTGAGTTAATTAGAATAGGAGTTACAGGCATTTCAAGTTGGGTACTGAAGCAGCGGTCATTTTGAAAAAACGGTCTCAGAAGATTTACCCTCTTCAGACATTAAACACCTTAGCAACGGTATTTCAAACTCCATTTCCAAAAATAGCTGACCTTATTTTTCTTCGACATCCACAGATCTGGAACGCCGAGAGAGCGGCCTTTCTAACGGTATATAACATGAAGGGGTTCTGCAAGGGTTTAGGTGTGTTTATTGCAGCTAAAATGAGGCAATTGACGCTAATTACAGGGAGCTCTTGAAACAATACTTAACACAAAAGTCTTTATTTTACCATCAAAATATAATTCTTCAACATGTTTCCTTTACTGGCATGATAGTTTGAACCATGGAGAATCTATTTTTATCAAAAAGTGAAAATCACCCAGATTGACCCTCCCTGCCTTTTCTCAGACTTAGCGCAAGAGAGGGCCGCGCGACTTAGCACTGGTTTTGTCGTGGCTGGTCACATATGTGTGTGTGTGTGTCTGTGTGTGGTTCTATGTGTCTGTCTCTTTGTGTGTCTGTGTGTGTGTCAGTGTTTCTGTGTGTGTCGATGTCTCTGTGTGTGCGTGTGTGTATGTGTTTGTGTGTGTGTTTGCTTGCATGTGTGTGCACATGCATGAGTGTGTGTGTGTGTAACAAAACCACTGAAAGCTGCAACAATTTTGACATGATTCTCAGCTTGCAACTTCTCCCTAAAAGTTAGAAGGCACTGGTAGGTCTGCAGGACTATGCTGAGGAAATAAATACCTCCCACCCTCTATTTCCACCTAGTAAAATACATACAATGTGTGCGCACGCACACACACACACACACACACACACACACACACAAGGAGATCATTTTAACCCTCGGTTTGTTAATTATTCTGGAAAGTAATCAGTGCAGTACACACACTATCATGAACATCTGTGCAACCAGCAAGTGCATACCAAAGGACTGGAAACATGCAAATCATCACTTTGGTTCAGAAGAAAAAAGGTGACCCAAGTCAAGTTGAGGACTAGCGGCTGAGCTACAAGCTGTACAAGTACATGAAGATAACCCAGCAGAAAATTATGCCGTTGCTAGTTGAGACAGGCAGGCTTTCAAGTCAACAGAAAGGTTTGATTTCACACAGTGGTCTACAGGAGCTCGAGCACATGTTCTCTCTCAAGTCGAACACTGCTGATTTTCTCCATAAATCAGGAAAGGTGGATGTAGGATTCATCGACATAAAGGATGCATGTGGTAGCTTAGACCACGAAATCATGCTAAAGGAGATGACTGAGATGGAATATCCTAATCAGTTAGTAGCTATCACACCCTCGACATCTACACAGATTCCACCTTTCAAGTGAAAACAGACTGGCCTTTCGGAAACAGTCACCCAAGGGAAGGGAATCATTCAGCACTGTCTTTGGTCTGTGATAGTCTTTGAACAGGGTATCAACAAGTGGCTGAGATGGGATTGGATTGGATTGATGGTGTTTTAAGGCCTATCAGCCTCTTTAGGCTGTATAAGGCCAGTAAGCACGAAAATCACTATAACAGTTTAGAGCAAACGCGATTCAAGTCACGGTGTCCCTAGTTATTCTCCTCTTACGAATCGCGTAGGGAGACGCGGTGGGTCAATTCTTACCCCAAACCCACAGAGGCTGAGATGGGTAGAGCTAGCTGGACAGCACAACACCGACAACCCCAAACCTCATCCAGGGCTATGTCGATAATGTTGTAATTGCAGCAACAAAATTAATGAAGCAAAAATCAAGCAACCCACGAGTAATACTGAGCAGTTCATGGAAAACAGCTGGATGAGGATCAAGCATAAACAAGCGCCCTATTATATGGACAGAGAAGCGGCAACAACTGGAGCAAGAGAGACAACACCACCTCAGCAGATCTGACAATCAAAGGCTGCACTGTTCTGAACCACCACAAGACCTCGGTGCAACAGCAGAGGAGAATCAAGTTGAAGAGAAAGTCAGGCAATTTGAAACCTCTGCAGAAGAATGACACCTCACCACTTCTTGTATTAACACCATGACAGTTTCCATCCTGCATTTTTATTTACCCTACCTGAGGTTTACGGAAAAAGTTCTTGACCTCAGTGGTATGTTATGTCCGGTCATGGCCAGGGTCTAGGTCTAGGATTACTAAATCCCCAAGAAACATACTACACAAAAAGGCCGTCATTCTGTCTCAAATTCCTCAACAGCACTGACAAGCAGACACAAGAGTCACTTCAGCTTCACCTAGACAAGCACAACTGCAAACAAGATGAGAATGCACCAGACAGTGGTATTGCCAGATACCAGACTGACAGCATCTACAGGGAATATTCCATGAAATTTTGAAGCTTAAATCTGTTATCATGTTCTGGAATTACAACCCAAATGAGAAATGTTATTGCTCATCACAAGGTTGATGAATTCGAACTACTGATGACGCCGGCAAATGCATTTGCACTGAGACCTCCACTCCAGCAGATTATAAAATGAACTAAGCTATACAGGTCATAGAAGAGAAACTGTGTCGTCCTTGGTGGAGATTTGCATTCTCGAAGTGCTCTCTAGGTTTTTTAATTAACCTGCTTGAAATATGCACTAATCAGACCTTCCTATAATACATAATAGCATGAATTCATATGCTCAAGAAGAAATTTGTGGTGGTTCCCATGATTCAATATGACACTGAGAATCAAAATCTTTAGCATCTTCAATCCCAGATGTGCAAAAGAGGGAGGCAACTCTCCTTATCTTGTCTATCACAATGTGCGGCAGCTGTCAGTACTAAGTAACTTCCTATAGCTTTTATTCTTCGAATATCTGTTTAACATAAAGGTGTCATACACATTGGTTTTGTTGTTGTTGCTTTGAAATAGATCTACATAATTTTGTTAATGATTTGTTACCAACAATTTGTCATCGGATCAAATTTAGCACAGAGGGCTTCCAGAGCTGACTCAAACTCGAAGCACATTAAATTTTATTTCAACCTAAATGCAAACTACAGCAGCATTACCAGTGTCTTCTTCTTGAGGCGCTTGCGCTCCTTCTTGTTGATGTGGCCCTCTATGCTGGTTTCCCCCTTGGTGATGAGCCAGGCATGCCACGTGGTGAGCAAACCCAGGGCAATGCTGACACCAGAACACAGGATGAAGGCAAACATGACTGCATTGTGGAGGAACTGCCCTTGCAAGTCTTCTGTCACACTGGCCTCCGTGGAACTGGGTTCTGCTCCTGCTTCTGGTCCAGCTGTCGCAGACTGAAAGCACAGTGAGCCTTGAATTCATGTATAGAGGTGTGGTTATACATAGCAACTTTTCACACACGACTGCTTTACACTTTACCCCATGATCACTGGGCCGCTTAATAAATCCTTTACTGGGTCCTGACATTAAATGGTGGAGCTCTGTGGCCAAGTGGTTAGTGTGCTTGCTCTGCAATCACTTGCGGCTGGTTGGTGTGGCGTTCCAAGCTGTGCAGCTCCTAAAGTTGCATCCTTGAGAAAGGTGCTTAACTCACATTGCTTCTCCCCACCCAGGAGTAAAACCGGGCATCTGAGAGGGCAGCTATGGCACACTGTAGTGCCATGAACCCTTCATGCGGCAAGAGCCAACATCAGGTCGGGATACTCCTCAGGGAGTGGAGTTGGTGGCGATACCTGACTGTGTATGTCTCATCTGTCACTGTGTTTGGTATGAGGTGCTAGTGCAGGATTGATCAAGTGGCCCAGTGCTCGGGGGACAAAATGCAAAGTGGTTAGAGATACAGACATGGGTGATAAGTCACAATACACAATCACATCTTTACCTTTTACAAACAGTTAAGATGCACACAGTCATGTACCAGCACCAATTCCACTCCCTGGGGAGCATTCCCACCTGTTGCTTGCTCATGGACAAATACAAGGATGAACCGCACTATGGTGTGCCATTGCTGTCCTCACAGGCATCCAGTTTTGCTCCTGGGTGGGGAGAAGAAATGCAAGTTGTGCATCCTGCCCAAGGAGACAACTTTAAGATCTGAGAAGCTGTAAATGCCCATACCGGTGGCTGCAAGCAAAAGCGGGCCAATGCCCTAACCACTGGACTAGGTGTCTCATACTGCCTTGCTGCCATTTCCATACTGCACCAAGCTGCCAGCTAAGCCCCAACTGTTAATAAAATTTGCTTCTCCTCAAACTCACTGTTGTAAATTTATCAGTCATGACAACCTTGGGGCAGAGCTGCCTGTTGTTCCTTACAAGGTCACTAAATTTAGAACAATGAGCTCAAGGGGGAAAGTTCAAGAGCTACCCAAAACCTTTACTGGTGGAAAGGGGTGGGATGATGAGAATGTCAGAAAAAGCAGAGCATCATAAGGTAAAAGAGAGATGACTTTAGTTTAAATAGTTCATGCATGTTGTGGACCATAGCAGTCATAACAGGTATGTATAGTATGCATTTATAAGTGTAATGCACAGTGAAAACCCCAATGTAGGATTTTCTCCTATAAGACCACTGCCATTTCAGCACAAAATATTTCATGTCAGGTTGTTTCTTTCTGCCCTTCCAACATGATAGCTAGGCCAGGCCCCTGTTGCCCGATTCCTCTTTTCAATACTCTGAGTTCATACATTTATCAGGCAGTGAGAGGTGTGTTGTGGAGGATAAAGGAAGAGAGACAAGAGAAAAAGGAAAAACTTTCTTACCACGCTCAGACCCTTCCAGGCTTCCCGGGCAATGTTGAGTTGGAAAAAGACTCCTGGGAAATAGACTTCCTGTACAAAGACAAATACAAACTACCGTAAATTTTGGACTACAAAGCACTACCGAATATAAGGCGCACCCCCTAAATAAATTTTAAAAAACATGTTTCAATCATACATAGGGCGCTACCAAACATAAGGTGATACATCAGAACACATACTTAACAAACAGAAAAGAAATGAACATGGTGCAGATACCAACCATTGAATCTAATCCAACAAACAGAAGTAAGAACAAAAGTAAACAAGGAGACGTTGAAAAAGCATCAGAACCATTCAAAAAGTACATATCACTTGAGCTGTGGGTGGTTTTTTTAAATAGTCGTTTGAAATCTATTTCAGTCATACATAAGATGCAACCGAATATAAGACACATGTCTGAAAATTTGAGGAAAAAAGTATCACCTTATAGTCCAAAAATTACGGTACATCATCATTGTCATCATCATCATCATCATCTCCTTCTATATCCTCCTCCTCCTCAATGACATCATGAAATGATATATTACTGAATAAAAGAAACAAGTAATAAAGATTCACACATGCATACACCCACACACATGCGTGCATGCACACACACACACACACAGACACACACACATATACACACACACAGACACACACACATATACACACACACACACACACACACACACACACACACACACACACCAATTTATGTGCAGAATAAAAATAAAGACATAAGCATATTTCTTAAACTTCTGAGAAAGTAATTAGAATAAAATAACCCTAACACTTTTGAGACCTTTATCTCCTCTTTGCTTTCTCAATATCGGTCAGTTAGGTGATGGGTTGGTTGGCTGGTCAGTCAGTCCATCTCTCTCTGTCTTTCCCCCAAAGTTTACCTAAATAAACGGACATCAAAGGTTTGTCAAGATGGACAATTCCCAGTGGTGAACTCACCCTGCTGCCAAAGAAGTGTTGTTTGAAGAGATCGTAGCCTGTAGTGCAGACATAGATGGTACCAAGCCACATGTAGAGGCAGAAGCAGAAGAAATACCGATGATTGTAGAAACCCACACAGTTGTTCAGCCAAGCTGGCCTTCAGTCAAGGATGCAAAACAAGAATAACTCAGGGATGAATCCTTGGAACACCTTTTACTGAGTGGGGCAAAACCTCTTCTTGGACATTTGCTGATTTGGACCCAGGTTTGCAAAGGCCAACCAGCCAACCAGACATCAGTAAATTATGAACTACACAGCTTTCAATTTACTCTCACAACAGCAGAAGAGAAAGATGGCACAAAATGCCCATGGTGGGTGGTGGTGGTGGTCGGTAGGATGAGTTCAGAAGCATCTCTTCATAGCGCTCACTGATTGGTGTTGGGGCTCAAGGCCAATGGTTAGAATGCTCACCTTGTGACTTGCAGATGCTGTGTTTAATGCAGCACAGATCCTAGAGTTGCATCCTTGGGCAAGGTACTTAGCCTGGCATTGCCTCTCCTGCTGTGGAGTAAAACTGGGTGCTGGGCACTCTGCAGTGGCGAACGGAGGTGAAAGTCCACCAAACAAATTCTCATGTATTTGATTTTGGGCAAAATTAAACATAATTATTATTAATCATTATCACTACTCCCTAGACTTTTATCTGTTTCCCCACTAATTCTATTGATTATTGTACAGTCTCTTTCTGGAAATATTGCCCGATGAAAGCTCAATGAGCTGAAACATTGCAGTCTAAACTTCTACAGTCAACCACCAACCTCAATAGATATTGTGAGCCATCTTCTCTTCACTCTATTGTTGATCATGCAGTCACTATCATTCTTACCCTCACAATATCTCTCATTTGCTCAAGGCAGAAATCCCCAAAAGAGAAAGATGATGATGGACAAATTGTGGCCTTGGAGTGAGTGGAGTGGAGTGGAGTGGAGTGGAGTCAGTCAGTCAGTCAGTGAGCAGGCAAGTGAGAAAAACATGTGAGTGGGTAAATGCAGGACTGGGAGAGTCATGTGCATTGTGAGCCAGTAGGCCATGGAGAAAGACATCAAACTCCACAGGCAAGTTTAAATACATTCATTCATTTGAGGGACAAGAAGACTTGAGGACCATTCATTATGAACAGACTTCCATCATCAATATTCCCCCCCAAAAATTGAGAAATATTCAATACTGATGTACAAGTGAATGAATACATGAAGTTATTATGGCCCACCAGCCTTTGTAGGCTATGTAAGGCCATTGATAACAAAAATCACAAGAGCTGGTAAGAGTACAAGCAATTTGTCTCAATTTTCCTAGTTATTTCAATATTTGCCTTTTATGAATTATGCAGAAAGATGCAGTGGGTCCATTCTTACAACAATCCTCACTGGGTTGGATGCACACAGCAACACAGATCCATCGATAAACCAGAGAGACATCAAGGATACGGCAATGGTGATCCATTTTCAGGACACATTTCTTGCAAATGCTGCAGTGGTGCGATCGGGGAGGCTTGGGCGCGATGCACCTTTTGCAGATGGACACTACTTCAGGGATGTCCTGTACCAAGATCAACAAGCATTGTGGTGTTACTTGACCAAATGCAATGTGAGGAAAACAAATCCTACATGCGCAGTTACTCGAACTCTTCATCCTCAAGATGAATGAGGAAAACCAGTATTTCTTCCCATGTCTTGGCCATCACCAAGGGAACCAGATGGCAGTGTACAGGAAGTTTCACAATCCTAGATTTTGAAGGATCTCTGGAGTAAGCTTAGCCTTGCTGCATGCTCTTGCACATGCACACAAAACAAATACATACACACACATGCACAAACTCTTATTTCATATATTCTGTATTTAAGTCAGGGGAAAACTAATACAGTAAAGAGAAGGACCAGAAACCCCCCCCCAAAAAAATCCTGCATCTATGAAATATTTAAAAAATATAACACTAACCATAGGGGGGTGACCAGGATTGGTGAAGCATGCCATAACATAATGGAACACAATGTTGACCAGCAGCCAGTGCCCAAAGATCAGATGGAAGACAGTCCCTCCATAAGAAGACTCCCAGTAGATCTGTGGCAGAATGCACACATAGAAGATGGCCACTACTGATGTTGTCAGGATCACCACCATCGTGACCATAATCTGAAAGATGACAACAAAAACAATGTCATAATGTAGTACTTCAGGCCCCTTGGCATAATACATGGAGTAGAACACCTATATGTCAAAGTGCATTTGTATGACAATTATGAAACAGTCATTTTTTGTCCTGCCTCCTGTTTTGTGATTTCAAGCACAAAAGAAATCTCTTAGGATCTCTGCATGGTTATTCATTAGTTTCCACTCTGTTTCAAGCATGCATGTGTGCGTTGTGCTGTTTGCATGTCAGTGTCTGCCATCCCCTTCTTTTATATGTGAGTGTGTGTGTGTGAGTATGTGTGTGTGTCTGTGTGTGTGCATCTGTCAGTGTATATATATCTGTGTCTGTCCTTATGTCTGACACTGCGTGTGTGTGTGTGTGTGTGTGTGTGTATGTGTGTGTGTGTGTGTGTGTGTGTGTGTGTGTCTGTGTGTGAGTGTGTGTGTGCAAAACAACTCGAATAAAACAAGAGCCTCAAAAAAACACACAACATGTTCATTGACCACAGTGATCAGCACCTTGCATGGAAAAGCGTGATAAAGCAGGATACTTACTGGACCCATATACTTGGCGAAATGGTCCACGAACCAAAACATTGGCTCCATGGCAGCATCCACGACAGTGTGGAGTGATGTGAACTCATTGTAAGTCAAGCTTCGAAAGATGTATTTAGCTAGGAATAGTCTGTTTCTCACACAGCTTATCAACTGCCCAGGCATCCGTTTCAAACGGCAGTGAATTTTCATGATGAGCCACATGTGCAACCAACAAATATGCCTGTCTGGACAAGGTTATGTAGAGAATGGAAACACTGATTCCTCTGTGTTGCCTTAGTCGACAGATCTACTGGCCTGGCGTTCTCAGCCTCAGGCTGCGGTTGCGAGTTTCTATGTGCATGTTCCTGAATCACATGCTAGTTGATACATCAAAGTACACGCACACTTCACCCCCATGCCTACTAGATTACAATTATATTAACCGATTTTTTTTTGGCATTGCCAGTATCACTTCGAATGAGGCTGGAAGGTGTAGATTTTATCACTTAGGCGTTATGGAGTGGCAAAGAGCGCTCAATCGCCAACATGAAGCGCTCATGCAGCGCTGAGTACTCCTGAACAAGCCTGAACACAGCCATCATTATGGATAAACTAATCCCCAACTATAAAGAGCTCTGTGCATATAGACTCAAAGAATTCTTTTCTAACGTCCTTTAGGAACCACACAGATAATTTAATTCTACTACAACGATTTTCACAAACTATTTTAAGATACAGGTGGTTTTAAGTTTGAAGTACGTTTTATGAAATATTATGATTTTATATTTACCCAGGGGAGGTTATCCCAACTTCCGTTTGTATTTCGAACACACGTGCAAGATGAGGGTCGGACATAAACCAGGCTCTTTGAAGCAACAGAATAAGACTCACAAACATGGAAAACATCGCAGCAAATCATCTATTGACCGAGAACACAGAGGTATTTACATTTTTTTAGTAGATGAAGACCTTTTGATGTCTGGGATATTATCATTACATGCTACACTAGAGAAATGGACTCAGATGATTGATTATGGTTTGCCAGTGGATGCTATATACTTGGACTATGCTAAGGCCTTCGACGCAGTACCGCATGAACGACTTTTGAGAAAAGTGGAAGCAATGGGAATTGGCGGTAAGATTCTCAGTTGGATCAGAGATTTTTTGTCGGATAGGAGGCAGAGAGTCAGAATTAATGGTGTACTATCAGATTGGTCAGCTGTGAAAAGCGGGGTACCTCAGGGAAGCATACTCGGTCCGATTCTCTTTGTGATGTTCATTAACGACCTTCCCGATGCAGTGGAAAGTATGTGCTCCATGTATGCGGACGATACCAAACTGTACAGATCTGTAGAAAAGGAGGAAAATGGCGTAAAGTTGCAAACAGATCTAGATGCTCTGGTGGACTGGGCGGACAGGTGGCAAATGGGGCTCTTCAACTGGGGGCGGGGAGCCAGTTTAGGAGCACGTGCTGGGAATAACGGGGACAGCCAACGTATGGTAACAACCAATTCTCAAAAAGGGGAGCAAATAACAGAAAATGAGGGTTCAAACATAGTGGTCCACACATGGGCATTCAATAAAAAGTTTTTAGGAGGAGTGCTTTTAGGCACTTACTCGTCGGACTTGGAATGTTACCCTTTTATTGCATGCATGATCTCGTTTCAGAGCGGCGAATTCAAGTTCTCGGAGCCAAACAACCATTGTCAAGCGGGTCAAGCTTAACGGAGCAAGTGCAACTAACGACTCTTGTTGGTGGGATTCTCATGGATGGACAGATGGAGGGGACGATCCGGCGTTCACTGGGCGGGAAAAGGGGACTCACACCATTGTACTTTTACGTCACCTTAGCTGACTTTTCGTTTCCTTAGGAGGAAAAGTGGGCGCCCTAGTCACGCCAGGGAACCCGCACGGGTGTCTAGATTTTGAATGTCGTATGGGCACCCTCGTCTGGAAGAGGCAAAAAGACCAAAAGAACAGGTCGTTGAGAAGAGGTACGGAGAGATGGTGCCACACCAACAATAAGTTCCAAGGATTGCAGATGATGCTAAGCACAATAACAAATGCCTTGTCAAGATGAATTCTCCCTATTGTTCTGGTGCTACCCGAAGAACTAGATGTGACGCTAGGATAGGGGTAATTGGTGACCAAAGTATACGCACGAGGGGGATGTCACCAGACTTGGGAATAGAATGCGTGGTTTTCCTTTGCCGGCGGTGCGATTACAATAGTGTGGCACCAGGGGGAGGAGGTACGGGGGCCTACAAGCTGCAAGAAGTAAAACCCGAGAGGAGGAAGAAGGAAAGGGGTGTGAAAGAGTGGTGGGGGGACGATTGGGGTGGGATGGTCCAATTCGGCTGCTTAGTTATGAGCTTTGACCGGAAAAAAAAAAGAGCTGAAAACGGACGAAACGAAACAGAAGGAATGTGTGTTCAAGTTTAAACACAAAAAAGCGGAAGGAGGCCAAATGGAACGGTAGTTATCAGGAGTCACGCCTGAGGGGGGTTGAAAGACCAGTCCGAGGGGAAGGAAATGCCGGGAGAGCAGGGAAACAGGAAAAGAGAAACCGTAGTGTGAGCGCGCGGAAAAGAAGAGACATACGGTGTTGGGGGCGCCAAGCGGGGGGCGCGAGAGAACCAATTGGTGAACTCGTTCAAGAACATGTAGTGATGGTACGGTAAATGAGGGGAAAAAAAGCATCAAGGTAGCAGGAAAAGGATACTGAGTGGTTCGAAAAGCTGGAGGAAACCAACGGGGTGTATGCGCAGATTTCTGTGAGATTATAGGCGGGAAAACGAAAGAACGGGGGGGAAAAGAAAAAAAGGGGAAAGGGAAAAGGAAAAGGAAAAGCGAAAAATTGTAATGTAAGGGCCCTTGTTTTTTGGTTCTCAGTCCGTATTTTTTTATGATTCATTATCCATTAAAGACAATAAAAAATACAGCCCTAGAACTACCGAGAATAATGGGCATATTAGGGCCCTGGAGCCGGCCATAAAGCAGAGCCCTCGAATAGCTACTATAAATCTCATTCTATTCTATATTACTAGTTCTAATTCGGAACTTGGAAAACACAGGTATAAAAGCTCGTTGGACTGTCATTTGGGGGTTAGGGGAAAAGAGGTCGTTAAGCACAATGTATAGCCAGGAGGATGCTGAGTTTCGGCTAAGAACTTCGAGGGGGTGTGATCAAAGTTTCGTTATTCTCTGTATTAATCCACAACATTGCTTTCGTTTTATATTGTTAGGTACTGGCAGCCAAAATTTTGACTCAGAGATTGTTTTGTTTTTATGTGTTGTGCTTTTACTACTTGATGAAAGAATTAAAATAAAACAAAAATGAAGTGTCTATCTTGATTCGTTCTGGAGATACAGCATTTATTGTATATGGAAACGCGAAACGTAGAGTAATACTAAATATTTTCCAAACTTTGCAGCCTAACAGTCCTCTAATCATACAAGGTACACAGCATATATTGCCTAATTCCAAATCAATATATTGTAGGCAGTTCATGTAAGCAAAATGAAGCCATTCTTTAATGCAGTTCCAGTACAACAGGGTGCTGAATATGGCCCAAAATAAGAATTTTCAACGTGCAAAACATCACCGAGGACCATATTTGAAGGCCTGCTGAACAAAAACCATTGAAGTGAGCCCTATCAGACTTATTATACCAGAAGACTATATCATATAATTTGACACTATTTTTTTCCAAGATACAAAAAAGCTTACAGTTCAAGATATTGTGTTATCAATTTGAGGAAAACCCCGATTTGCGTGATGGAAAAAAGTGAAATTTATGAGGGTACTTGACTGAAAAGCTTATTATCTCAAAAACTATATGAGATACTTGCATAAAATTTGGTGTCTGGCTTTGTTATAGTTTTACCTTTGCAAATGAACTGAAATTTACCAGAAAAGTGCATATAGTTTTTAGCCAGTCTATTTTTAGTAACAAATAAGGCGTGATTCTGCGGGGGCATGGCTCACTGAAAATCTTCCTATCTAAAAAACTATATCAGTTACCAGCATGAAATATTGCATGTGGCTCAGTAATAGTTTGAACTTTGCAAATTAACATAGATTTAAAATATAGGTTAACAAAATATCTTGCTAATTAATTTTTATTAAAAAAACATTGCGGCTCTGTGGACAATAGATATAGCATAGGAAGTCTGATAGGCCATAACATACATCCATCCATCCATCCATCCAACCAACCATCCATTCATCCATCCATCCACCTATTCATGCATCCAATCATCCATCCATCCAAGAAAACCTTGAAATATGTGCCTATTAGTATTGTATTGATGATTTTTTTCATGTGGATGTTTAATTTGGAAAGTGTTTCATTTATTTGGCATGTTTATGACACAATGTCCCTCTTCTACTCTTCCTTTGGATGAAATGCTCTTGCTCCATAGCTGTCCAAGAAGAAACTCTAGTTTGCTGAAATAGAAATTGGACCTTCGTTTCAAGTGTAGTGTGTGTGTGTGTGTGTGTGTGTGTGTGTGTGTGTGTGTGTGTGTGTGTGTGTGTGTGCGTGCATGTGTGTGTGTGTGAGTGGGAGAGAGAGAGGAGAGGAGAGAGTATGAGAGAGAGTAGGAGAGCACACAGGAGAGAGAAGAGAGCAAGGATATAGCGATGAATACGAGAGAGAGAGAAGAGAGATAATAGAAGGGGTAGACGAGGCGGAAGAGAGGTAGAGAGAGAGTCGCGGCGGGGCGCCGGCACAGTGGAACATATTACGCAGTGGCGTCATGGTGTCAGTTGGATCGGAAAGTGGTGCCCCTAACTGTTCACTTATTCTTCAGTGGAGATGTGTTCTTACATGTAAGCTTTGTGTTAGTGTGAAATTGTCACTCCGAATGTTAATGTTGGAAATCCTAGAGACAGAGAGGAACGTAGTAAGATCGAAGAGAAGGAGGGAGCGACGAGATGTAGACATGAGTTAGTGGCAGACAGAGAGAAGAGGAGATAAGAGACTAGTATGATGAGTTACAGATGAGGAGAAAGATAGTCCTCGGTACTGTGGAATTGGGTGCATATGTTGGGTCTTTCTATATAATCACAGAAAAAAAAATAGTTTTAGCATTTTGCCATTTCGTACATAAATAGGTCATTTAATACTTGTTTTTAACATACAAATGTCAGCGTTTGGCTGCGTACCAGCTCGCAGAGCTTAGAAGATGATGACTTAAGTCGCTAAGAGCAATGTTAATTGGCGGGTCTATGCAACGTAGTTTGTGTAACATGACTGACAAGACAGATCACCAGGTACTATTCGATATGGGATCGCACGTTCCGGTCTAGTGTATATGCATCCTGGAGATTGTTTTTGTTTTTCAGGATGATACCCTGCCTAAAATTCAACAAAACACTTATAACAAGAATTCGAGAAGGAGCTAAGGGGGAGGGGTGTGTTTGACGACTCGAACAAGAGTGAAGTTAGTGGAACAAGAAGAGCGGTTCGGAAGTAGTTGTTGAGAGGATGATTATAGACGGGGGCAGAAGAGAATATTTAATAAATACATTTACAGAAAATTAAAGGTATGTTGAAATTGTAGTTTATCTTCGAGAACTGAGAGAGTGTGTCGAGGAGGGGACCGAGCATCAGGAGAAAGAGTGGAGAAGCTGAGCCCCTATTTTTTTTCACGACAAGGATGTTATCAGTAGTTTTGCAACACAGGGAGCGTTCCTTTTGTATTTCGCCTATCATATGCCACAGGAAACCTATTTGATATCACCTAGACTATACCACACACGCCGAGCATGGAGTTGACGCGGGCAGGTCCGGTAGCCTGTAGGAAAATTTCGAGGAGGCCTTCGAAGCTTGTAGCGGGCTTTATAGTGCTGGTAGAATAGGTCTTGAAGTATTTAGTTGCCGTAGTCATTCGGTGCCACTTGAGAGGGCTGCTTGTGCCGCCAAGGCCTACTTAAGATCGCATCCTTGGGCTGCATTTCGTGTTTGCAACATTTCGAAAAATAAAATGACTGTACCTAAAGAGGGTCTGTTCTGCTGCACTTGGATTCAAAAATCAACGCCTTAGCTAATTATTGTGCGACGGACACAAAAAGCGCTTGCCCTTTTGTTTGTGTATGCGAAGAATTTTTGTGGTAATTTTGCTCTTGCCCCAAGGGACTAGGTCTCAGGGAAATTACTGCTGAAACGCACGCACGAAACTTTCACATAAAAAGCAAGTTTCTTGAAGCCGAGATGATATTTTCTGCTGTCATCAGCAACCCATGAGTGCGAAAGATTTCATAAATACGTTCAAATATGCTCACTTTTTGCAGGCATACATTTCATGGGCATTTTGTATTTAGAAAGAAAAGGGATGTGTCCATTTCGCACCGTTGTATTTGCAACGGTGGTACTGTTTCATCAATTGAAACATAAGTCAAGCGCTGGAAATCAATTTTAATTTACTCTCTTGATACATGAATGTCTTTTTTATGCTGTCTCCCAGCGATGTAATGAAGCTACATCGCACTATCATTTGCTTGCAAAATCGACTCTCTTGTATCATTAATAATGTGAAACAGCAATTTATTTACAAATACATTTATTTAAACTAGAAAACAAATACAAAACTACATTTCACAGTTCTCATGTTCCCCCACAGTGCAATCACATGATTATATGAGAGAGAGAGAGAGAGAGAGAGAGAGAGAGAGAGAGAGAGAGAGAGAGAGAGAGAGAGAGAGAGAGAGAGAGAGAGAGAGAGAGAGAGAGAGAGAGAGAGAGAGAGAGAGAGATATATATTTATAACTGGCAAGTGTATCACTAGAAGAGACAATGTCTTGTTTCCACACATTCAGTGGCTGCACACGAGAGCTTGGGGACTGCGTGGCAGTGTGCCTCCCACACAGGGAAATACGCGTCATTCCCAGCGTCGCCCACAGCCGGAGGCACGCGTCACCAGCAGGCAGGAGTGGAGGCACAAACGTGCCAGACTTCCAGAAATGGCGGCATTTTCTCCAGGTCGTGACATCTCCTTCCTCGTTCCAGTTAGAAAAATTTGCTTCTTGGGTCTGAATTCCACCTCATCATATCCGTCCTATATAACACCCTCAACCCCCCCCTCCACCTCCCCCTACCCCCAACCCCCCTCCATTTTCAAATAAATCTCCTCAAAGTTCTTCGTCACCCGCCCCAAGAGTTTTCTTTCATGCTAGTTTTTTTGCTTTCCATCCTTCGCCCAGTTTAGTTGATGAGGCCTTTTATGTAAGATATATGCATGGATGATTGACCCATTGCGTTTTCTTCTCTCTTTTTTTCTTGCAGATCAACATTTTGACCACATGTGAAAACATTTGTCGGAGAGTGGTAGGTATGCTAGTATTTGGGGTACGGATCGTGGTAGCGATGAGTAACTAGTGATGTAGGTTCTAATAATTATGAAAAGAAAGGTATCAAAGGTAAATGTATAGATTTTAATTTGGTCCTTATAACTTAAACCCGTGTCTCAATCTGCATCCGGCCACAGTCGATTATTTTCTGACACCTGATGAAGAGACTACCACTCAAGTTATGGATGAATCCAAATCCCGCAATCCCCTCCTTATCTTAGTTTAATATGTTTACCCACGCATAATTTTGAGTATTCTAGTGATGTTTCAACATTGGCTTCTCTTCTCTGGTAGTAAACACGTGTAACAACTCTATTACCCAGAGATGCGTCTTATAGTAGATAACTGAGGCTATGACAATGTTGAGATGCCATAGTTGTGGCCGTTGGTTGCAATTACTTGAGAGGCGGAGGTTCTGGAAAGGTGCACGGTGATGCTGATGAGGAGCGATCACATCTCTAACAAGGGAGCTACTCCCCAGACATCAGACTGACTGTGATGAAGGCCCCCTCTGTCTCCCCACAACCAGGAGACCCCAGGGTCGGGCCGAGCTGCCAGGCCTGTGTTTGCAGGGCTGTTGGCTCTCCCCGACCCTCAGACCTGCCCCTCCCTGCCCGCCGTGGCCAACAGACGCACCATTGTGCTCCTGCAGGCTTGGCCTATTGTCTCTGGGCTTAGAATTAATCAGCTTCCCGTTATGACCCCAGCTGAGGCAGCTTCGGGCATCCTTCACGCAGTGGTTGCAGGGGGAAAGACGTTTTTCACTAACTTCCCTACCGGAAGCCTTTGCTGGAAGTTTGCTTGGCCTCATCTGGTTATTTCGTCCGTACATATAGAAACACACAAGTTATTGTTATGTTCGTGCTTCTTCTCCTGACGCTGTTCTTTTGTTGATGTGGAACGTAAGAAGTGGGAGGGAGGGGTGGAGTTGTAAGTAGGTATGGGAGGATGTGTGGCGGTAGTTCCTGTTTTTCCCAGTGTTACTAAATCTTCGTTTGTGCAAACATTATATAATCATTTACAAATCTCATTCACGTTTGAGGAAACGAAATTCTTGTAAACGTATGCAAAAACACACCTCATGGAAATGAACAAAAAAATTAGTTGTCTCGCACTATTTGTTTTCGTAACTTCGAACAACGTTTTAAAAGGAGCCAAACTGATAAAGACGCTTGTCGCGCCAAAACATGAACACGACACTCATCAAGAAGCCAACAAAAATCTTTCCAGTCAACAACAAGATAACTATGCTTCTGTTCTGTCTCGCCAGAGAGAGAGAGAGAGAGAGAGAGAGAGAGAGAGAGAGGATTGAACTCAGAGAGAGAGGAGAGACGGAGTAGAGGAGAGCAGTCGAGAGGCGGGAGGAGAAGAGAGGAGAGAGAGAGAGAGAGAGAGAGAGAGACGAAGCAGAGAGAGAAGATAGAGAGAGTAGAGAGGAGAGTTGAGTTGCAGAGATGAAGTAGCTTTCAGAGGAACGATTGAGAGACACTAGGTCTGGTTAATGATTTCGGCATGAGAAACGTAAGACTCTAGCACCGATATGAGCGAGAGGAGAAGTCGAGGATGAGAAAAGAAAGATGAGAGAGAGAGGTTGGAGAAGAGAGGGAGGCGAGGGGAGAGAGCGGAAGGGCGGGGTAGCAGGGCCGGACACAAATGAGTTGTGTGGGGGGATGGGGGCGGTTCCTTGTTGGTTTGCGTGGGAGACAACTCAGCGAAGTGGCGAAGCCACGAGCGCGCGCCTGCGAAGCAGGCGCGCAAACTAAGGGGGGTCCGGGGGCATTGCCCCGCCCCCGGAATTTTTTTGAAAAAAAACGCGTTAAAATCTGTGCAATCTGGTGCACTTCTGGGCCTTGTTTTGAGGGGGTAAGAGCAGTCATTGTTTTTGGATGACCACCACTAAAAAATATATGTTAAAAAAAAACTCAAACCAAGTGGGTACATGCTTTTTCTATGGGGGCGGGTGGTGGGGTGGTTCCGGAAACCCCTGGAACCCCCCCCTGGGTCCGGCCTGGGAGGGGTGGGGGCCCGGGGAGAGAGAGAGGGGGTGGTGAGGGAGGGGCGCAGACTCGGAGAAGAGGACCATGCACGAGACCAAAGAGGAAGATAGAAGCCCAGCGTGAAGGATACGCCGTGCCCGAAAAATGTGCGACGCTCCCTAGACACGAAACAGGAAGCGAATGTTCATTGATGGCCGCTGTTCCGGCAGTCACCGCTCGGCTCTGGGACTTCCGCTAGGCTGTACGTCGCTCACAGTGTCGCCTTGTCACGGCCACCTTTTCCCATCTCCATCAACGCCGCTCTGTATGGGCAGTATACGAGATGGGCGGGCGATGAGGAGGGTGGGAGCCAGATGGGGGACAGAGTAGAGGGTGAGAGATGAAGGGCAGAAAAATGAAAGGGAGAAGGAGGGGGTTGGGGATGGGCATGGAGGCTGGGGGGTAGAGCTGAGGCTGGTAATTGTATTGAGAAAATAAAGAGATATGGAAGCGGGAAGTTACGGAAGCACGACAATTTCTTGCAGCAAACACCAGAAGACCGTGAAAGTGTACATTGTCAAGTAAAGCGTCCAGTGTGTGTAGGGGACAAGAAGCGATCGTCAGAAAACATGAGAGGGGAGTTGAAGAAATAAATCAGGCAGCGGCAAGATGAGGAGCAGACATGTCGGCCAACTGAAGGAAAGAACATGACATTGTGGACAGAGGTAGAAAAAGTTGTCGGCGTCGTATGAGTGAGAAGTGGGCGATGCCAGAGAAAGCACAGATAGGGGAAAAGTTTCTAGTTGCGCAGAAGTGTGGGAAAGGGTGAAGAGGCCATGGAATGAGGAAAAGCCCAGATAACGTTAAGCGCGGTGGCTGGTTGCAGAGAAGAACGTGGAAGTTGTGTCGGAAAAAGTAAAGCTTGTTTGTGTGTCGTGGGCAAGAACTGGGCAATGCCAGAACTAAGAAAAAAGTAACGGAGTGGAAGGGAAAACGAGAAAACGAGAGCAAATTACAGACACTTGATGAATTGTCGGGCGAAGGTCATGAGCGATGGTGTGAAGGAAGGGTACACGTTGTGTGATCTCAACGAACGCCTTCTTTCGGAAATGGGGAGAATGAGATCTGCCCATAGAGCTTTTTTGTTAGAGGAAGGAAGCAATCAAGAGATGCGTAGGTTTGTGCTAAAGGGTGGGGAAGGAGACTGGGATAGACAAGCAACTGTGACTGTGTGGGCAGGGGAGGAGGAGGAAGACCTTTGGACAGGGGCAAGAGGGAGGGGGAGGGTGCCGAGGGGAAAAGAGTTTGTCTGTTGTCAACATCTTTAACGCTCCCTGCCACCGCCCTACCCCAGCCCCTCGTTGTGCGTGTGTCCAGGACGCTTGGATCCAGTCTTCCCTGCCAGATAATCCGCGGAGGGTTCCTTGGCAGACAAGTCCTAAATCTTGTGTTGATGACCTTCGGCAGGTCTCACCCCTACGCTGTTACAACCCACGTCACTCCAACCATTGAGTTGTATTTAGAAGTGCCGAGTCGCCTTTCTCTGCAGTCATCCTAAAGGTCAAAAGGCCTGCCTATACTATGAAATCTATATATTGCAGACAATGTTGGTTCACGAGATGAACGAAAAAGTTTTTTCTGCCCCGATCGGGGAGTACTTCAAATATATTAGACCAGACTACATGTCGGGTTGTGATATTTTTTCATGGTATTCTAGCTAGAACATGGAATGAATTATCATTTTTGGAAATGTTTCCTGAGTTGGCTTAAAATAGTTTTTGTTGTTGTTGTTGCACTATTTTGACGTTTGAACAACCAGTCTCCTCTCAACTGCTTTTCTTTCCCAAGCTCATACTATCGACTCTCTGTGTTCAGACTCTTCCATCGTATTTTTCACACACACGTGTGTATTCTCATAGCTAATCTTGCGTTGTTTCAACGCACATTTTTCTCAGACAACTGCTTAATTTTTGCTTGAACCTAGAATTCTTAAAGCTTTAAGCACCTTCGACGAGGCAGTCGACGATTGCTTGCAAAGTATGACTGTACTTACTCAGTTTATCGTGATTGAGTGGTCGATAAACAATATTTATGGATCTATTCATTACATGACCTTGAATTTTTGTTTGCTAATAGCCCAAGTTTCAAAACCCATTGAATGGGAGCAACGTAATGGTTTACCGTCACTGATAAAAGCATGGTAGAGGAGACACAACTGCCAAGCTTGCCAGAGCGAAATCGATGGATCATACATTGAAGGAAAAACTTGTACACAAACTGCATACCAAAGAACATCCCGACGAAGACATTCCGCCATTTTTCATAAATATTTAATGTCATTCCGCGAGCTGTGCAGTTATGGCATCGATGCGAGTTTGCAAACTGTTACTGTTTACTTAAGGGAAACTTTTTCATTGCTCAGTCAACCTTCTTCCAGGTCAGCTTTGATCTGTGTTCTACTGACGACGCTCGATACACTACCGTCAAACACATAGCACGATGTCTCCGTTTTTCAAGAAACACAGGTTAGCTAACAACAGAGCTCTATCACTACATACATAACTTTCACATCGGGAATGCGTATTCCATCAGTACCTCACACGTATTATACGGCATATTCACTCCATCAAGGACTAGCGCTCCCATGAGATGTGCACAGCCGGGGGCGTCCCCCCCCCCCCCCCCCCCCCCCCCCCCGCATTACTTCCCTTTGGGACCCAGCACCGCTGCTTCGGTCAGGCCAGGGGCAGGTTACTCTGCGCCACATCCAGAAGGCGCCAAGTAATGAGGTCGCAGGGGAGGTAATCATGCCCTGGCGTCTACGGGCAGGAAGATGGTGTGGAGGGCAGGAAGATGGCGGCGGAAATGACGGGACAAGGGCAAAAGCGCTGGAGCGAAGACGCGCTGAGGCGATGGCGTCTGACGCGAGAGGAAACGACCAGGGGTCGAGGCGTCGGCGGGCCAACGGTGGTGTCGGGAGTGTAATCTCCCTTTAAAGTCTGCTCTCGGGTCAGTGAAGAAATGTTTACACTCGTGACATCGGTGGCACAGGAGCTGGAAATAGTGTAGGCAATGTCCCCTCAGGCGTGCGCAGCCTGACTGTTGATGCAAAAGTAATATACTTTTAAAACCGACGGTGTGCTTCTGCTCTTTTTCGTGTATACAGTATGGACATTTACAAAGAAAAAGGCTCTGTGAACAGTCAAATGTGTACGACTCACGGGTGAGGATGAATGACATAACACATTCATTAATAGTGTCGTTGCTATGGCTCTCGTAGAGGGTGAAATGTTTCATATTTGTACATACGACTTAAACACACATTTTTGAACGATCGTCATTGTAAGAAAGCAACCACAAAACAAAAGGAAACATTTCCAATTACAGAACTGCTAACTTTATTCCGTAGCTTGATGGGTTCCACAGAAATGCAGAGAGGAGACACAATAATCAATGGCAATACAATTGGGATCCAGAAAAACCTATACATCCTTTCAGTGCACTTTTTGTAACATAAGCGGACTTACTTCACAATATACATACAATTTACGGAAATTTCTTTCCTTTGGTTTTTAAAGCAGTGATTCGTCAACCCTCACTATTTTAAACAAAGTTTTTGCTCATAAAATTATACTGTATGATGTAAGATGTGTATTTAGTCTATTAAAGCACGCACGCTGAGGGGAATGGTATAGTAATAAATAAAAAGTTTGCGAAAATAATTATAACGCCATTTCAGTAATCTCTACAATACCCAAACGTTATCTCTACCAAAGAATATGATAAACAATTTAGGCACTGCTCTTTCTCTCTATTCTTCTTCTGTTTGTAGCGTCTTCAGGTTTTTGACTATGGCAGACTGCTTTTGAATGAAGAAATGTGTATATCCCAGAACCGAATTCTTTTCATTATCGAGCTTACAATAAACTCTACCGGCCAGATTTTCTCCACCACTCGCCCACGTCTTACTGCTGGACAAAAGCGCACATTCTATCGGTGCCAGACACACAATATATGGCTCAATTAACGTCACAGGAAGAGGTATCTTAAAGAGTGTCAGATCAAATCTAGTCCATTGAACACCCAAAAATGCCGAGCGGACCTAGAGGAGACATCGTCTCTTATAATAAAAAGCTAATAATAGAGAGTACGCAGTCTATAGAGGCAGCTACGAGGGGGGGACAGAGAGCGGCGAGCAATGTTATAATGGTCTCTCGTGGACCGGTTCTGAAAAGCGACCAAGAGACAGGGTCTCACTTTGGTGACCCTGGGGCGGGTATCGGCTGGCCTGCACTATGGGTGGCAGGCAGGCAAGCTGGGTGTATCAACCACTGGCTGGCCCTAGAGCGCGAGGCCACATCATTAGACTCCTTTTTGCATCGAGAAGCAGGTCCTGAGTCAACACTCAGGCTGCCACTCGTGCACTGATACCGATGGATCCAGAACGTTCATCAGTGGCCGTTGCCAGGCTATCCTGGCAAGTGTGGGCTGTCTATATGCAAGAGTGTCATCATCCTGGACTGCAGACTGTATTCTAGAATCTTACAGGTACCTGACGATGGAGTGAACGGAAGTGTCGGTGTGTGTTGCTGGAATGATAGGTAACAGATGAGTCCGAAGGTGGAAAACACCAGAGCTTCCCTGCGAACGGTGAAACTGCGTTGCTGTGGTAGAAAGTCTTCGTGGTGATTCCAGCTGAAACAAGGAATAAGTTCAGTTGCAGAATGCAAGACAGCCATTTGCAAAGAATGCAAGAAACAACGCCGGTACTTCGGCGCGAGGAAATAATTTAAATCATGCAATCAGACATAGAAAATAATGTCTTTTTACAAATAAACTAGCCCTAAGGAAGTTCTGCGTTTTCACGTTGTCTGGTTTTACAATCGAGTCCAACTCAAGGCACATATCAACAGAGACGCGGCAAGAGGTAGTTTGAAAACTTCCAGAGAAAGTATGAAGAATGAGAACGTTGTTTTTGCGAGGCCAAAACCTCCAGACAAAAATAGCTGAGAACCGTTTTCGTATTTGATTGGACAACTTTTTCTCTGCAAGACATTTGATTTGTTTTAACGAGACAAAAATAGTCACACTTTCCCTCCTTTCACATCATTCACGTGGCCTATGAACAAGAAAAAGGTTCATCCACGTCATCGCATGGCGAGCTTATGTGGCATTTATCTGCACCAGGTGAATTCCACTGCGAAGATGCAGATATTCTTTCCTTAGATGTTTCAAGGAGAAATCAAGACTAGTCTTGTCAAGCAGTATTTTTCATTACATTACACAGCCTTCACTGCTGAATATGACCATAACAATGAAGCTGTCAAGGATTGCGGGATTCCATGTACGGCTTGCCAGTTTTGTGCACCGTTCCAGGGTGACTTCTCGCTGAATGCATGTTTATGAGTGATCTCTGATTATAAATGTATTTATCAGTAAGTCTTGGAAGTTTGCACGAAGAAACTCAGCGTAGATTGTCACTGAACGATACAAAAACTTTCACTAGCTGCACAGTCACAGTTCTTTAATGATGTATGACAAGTAAATGTTTTGATAACAGCATGTCCATCTTCTTGCCGAGTGTCAGCCTGTGTCTACAAAACATCATCCCAAGGTCGAACTTACTCGCTTCTCGTGCCTACAGATTTATAACCTCTAGTCTGATTGGCATGCTTCCGTTCCTTCGTTTCCCATTTCGCCGTTTCCCATTTCACCGTTTCCCGTTTTGCCGTTTCCCGTTTCGCCGTATTAATCAAGTAAGTGTCACTTTGCGGTAAAAGTGAGATACATATAAATCAGTAAAAGTGAGAGATATAGAAATCAGTAAAAGAGAGAGATATAGAAATCAGGCATTACGTTAATTAATAGGGAATGAGACATTTAATTAACTGAGAAATTTAATGAACTACAGGGTGACACAAAAAGTTTCATCACCTAAACTTGAATAACTTTTGAAATATTCCATCAATTCTTTAAATTTTTCCAATTCATCAAGAAGAAGCCTTGCTCTGTGAGTGTACCAAAGTAGAACTTCGAGATGCCTTGGACCACTGAGCAAAAGACATTTATAGTCGAGGCATATTTTCGGCTGAAGTCTATTCATGCAGCTCAGCTGCAATTCAGACAACGGTTCGAATGTCGGGAATTTCCTCTCCACAGGACGATCTACAGTTGGGTCAACAAGTTTAGAACCCATGGGACTGTGCTAAACCTAAATGGTAAAGACACTAACAGACAATCACACTCTGGACGACCAAAATCATCAAGGGCACCACCTAACGTTGCTGCAGTCAGAGACTCTGTTGCCCGCAGCCCAAGCAAGTCTGTGCGTCGTCGAAGTCAAGATCTTGGAATCAACCGGAAGTCCGTGAGGAGAATTTTGATCTCAGAACTCCACTTGTATCCTTACAGAATACAGATTAAACAAAAGCTTACACCTGAAGACATGAGGAAGCGAGGGATGGCTACGGCAGCGTTTCCCTGACCGACTGATCAGCCGCAGATGTGACCCAGAGTGGTCGCCGCATTCACCGGACTTGAACCCCCCAGATTTTTATCTGTGGGGATACCTAAAGGACAGGGTGTATGTAAACATCCCCCAGACCATTCCAGACCTGAAGGCAGCAATCACAGCAGCCATAAGAGCAATCCCAAGGGAGGAGTGCGAGAGGGTCCAAGTGTGTTTGCAGCACCAGGGAGCACACTTGGAGCACATTTTGGATCGCCAGTGACACAGAGAGTTTTTGAAGTACAGATGTGAAACTTTAGAGATATCTGCTACATACACTTGACCTAATGTCACCAAAGTTTTGTGTAGATCTGAGTAACATTTCGAAAGTTATTCGAATATTGGTGATGATACTTTTTTGTGTCACCATGTACATTGAAAACATTAAAAATCAAATACAATCTTAAAATTTAGTCTTTCATTCTTTTGGTCTCTTTCTCTGACATATTCTCTGAAGTCGAAGAAGCCCCTCTGACTGTTCTTGCTGCTCTCTGACATATTCGTAACCGATGGCGATAGCAGTGGAGTAAGCATCAACAAAATCCAAGAGGTCACGTTGCCCGCTGACCATTTCCTCGTGGAGTTGCTGGAGTCTCCTGGAAAGGGTCAGAAACCGAGGAGCTTTTCTGCGCAGAGGTTGGTCTGCTCTTCGAAGTCGACCTGTTCATTGACGAGTGGAATCCTTCAACGTGGTTATTCGTTCTTGAAGAACCCAATGTCATGCGATCGAATTGATTCCACATTCGGCGAGGGAACCTTGATGCGACATCATCGAAACATGTTCTGATGACGTAGTCTGTCAGTTGCACAATTCTTGCATCGTCTGGAGCATTTCCCGCAATCAAAAGCCAGGCTTGGTCTTGTCTGTCGAGCGGAACGAACGAGAGTCCTGCCAGTCGACGAATGAATGATATTATTTCAGGGTTGTCTCCATAATCATTCGCAAGGCCAACCTCCTGAGTCTTCCGCCAAATGGACTGAGTGAAGTGGAATAAACATCCGTCTATGACAGCGTTGGGAAACTCGACTGAGATAGCCTGGATGCAGGCCAACTCAAAGTCGACTGAGCACCGAGGAGGGTCAAATGCCAGACCAATCCTCGCAGCGGCACGCTTCAAGATGTCAAGAAGCCGTCTATACGTCTCTCTCTTTTTATCTGGCAAAAACGCATAGATCACCGGGGTCATGACATCATACTGCATCACGGGTATTGTATACAACTGCGTGAACAAGATTGAAGTCGTCCAGAAAGTTCCGTCCATGAACAACGTGTCAGAGGCGCACATCCTGTTCACATTCTCTTCAGTTTCAAAGACCAGATTCTTGTCAGCATGTCCGTCAGAAGCAAGAAGGAAACGTCTCCCATCCACAGTTTCTCTGAAGGGCGGCTGGATGTCCACTTTACTGCGTGTTTGTGGAAGACCACTCACTCGCACGGAATGTACAAGCAACAAACTGAAGACTACTCATACATGCCCAAGTTCCCAGTACGGTGAACCGAAACTAAAGAGGACGGCGAAATAGCACGGGATCGCCTTAAGAAAAAAATTGACGAATACGGCGATTTGACACCCATACGGCGAAACGGGAAACGACGAAACGGTACCCAATCGTCTGATTGACATGGCCCACAGGCAACAGCTCTTCAAACTGGCATGATCCCCCTTAGAATCACCTTACAGTCATCTATAGTAATTAATTGACCATGGAAGGTCATTTTGCAGATTATTCCAGTCAAAACAGGCTCTCTTTGGGACACCAGTGCCTGACAATGATGCATGCGAACTATATTTGGAAGAGTTATCCAACACTTACTGGACGTATTTCTGGACGGCACCGTGTGTACCCCAGCTTGCTCCTGAGGTATGTACTCTTCTCTGGTGAAATATGTGCAAACTGGATAGTCTGTTTTCTAAGGATACCTCGCAAAACATAGCATCAATAACTCACTTGCAAAATGTTTATGTAAACTGAAATAAACCACCTACATGTATAACTGACATTATTGCAAACCTCCACAATGAAATCATTACTTTCGACAGGTAGAACATTAGTTCGGGCTTGATGTTGAGGATGTACTATCAACCACGTATAAGTATGTGCGTGCAAATGGAGGCCACACTAGGATATGTGCACTTACAATGTCTGCCCGGGAAAGGTATGTCTTCATGAGATTCGTGACCTTTGAGTCATATAATCATCCGTTTAAATGATCTTCACTGATGCAAAAATAGGGTACAAATACTTGCGCAGACACACACCCGGTGAATACATTTTGACCTTATATGTCTCGCAAGCTGCATTCTCGAGAAAAAGAAAATGTTCTAAGTACAGAAAGCAAGAAAGCTAAAATCATCTCCACAGTCTAGTTGACGTGGAGAACACAGTGTTTCTGTGTCTGATATACACTACAAATTAACCCTCCCATGCTCATGATTCTCGAAATCTGTACAAGGCTGTCTACACAAAGCCTCACTACAGTAACCACTAGTTACTGCGGGCCTAACTACAAGGCAGCTAGAATTACAGCGCTGTATCGGGTAGCAACCCTGGGCTGAGAGGCTGGGCGCCCGCCTGCCTGCCTGCCCACCCGTATTACGGGCCTGGTGGTGGGATACGGGTAGCGGGGGGCACTGATGGAGGTGCGAGGCCCACAAGCGATGCGCTCAAGTGAAGATCTAGAATGCAGTCTCCTCGGATTCCACCTCGATACCTACACCATCCACCCGGATACTGCACGCTTGGCTGAATCCGCTAGAGCATTAGCCTGGGTGGCTCCTGCCCCCTGTGTATGCAGCGAGGCTGTTGGGAAGGAGTGTGACAGTGCTTGTTTAAAGGCTTAGAGGTGTCCCTTTCTTGCCTTGCCCCCTGTTGTACCTCGACACAAGCCGTTTCCCAGTCTATTAAACTTCAACCAGCCTCCACCGTCTCTACCTTCTGACGCTGAACCATTTGCATTATCGCCGTTCCAAAATGACGTCACTCAAGACCCCACCTAGATCAACATGCTCCTATTTATGATCATCCTTCATTCATCATACTCTTCATCTCTTATTCTGTTCATCCCATGTTCCTTCATCGCCGTATTTTGGTCCGCCATAATCAGCTCACTCCGTCTCGCCGCCCATTGACTTTGGAGTAGACTGGGCAGCTGTTAGTTTCCGCTCCAATCTCTACAATAAACAAGCAAGCCCCTCTCCCAACCGCCAAGTGCGCTCTCAATGAGCTCCTTTAAAATCAGCCTTCCACCACGACACTGCATGTGATGTGCGCTGCTAGTAGGCAGCCTCCTCCTCTCTGACTGCCAAACTCGAAGGTCCGATTCTACAACGTTGCAGTGCTTTTAGAGAAGGTAAGAGACTTTCTTCCTGTACATTTCTTGCATTCTAGTAAACTAGAGATTTCGCCTACCGGCAAAAGTATCTCTAGCACAGTTCACATCACGTGATGGAAGGTTTTTGGCCAATTTATGCAAGCGGAGGTCACACGAGAGGCTTGTGGGATAGCCGATGTGCTCCCTGACATACGCCGTTAAAGTAGTTCGAAGACTATTTCGCACAAAACTCTTAACTTACTCTTGTTGAGACAACAAACAAGCGTTTATTCGATACAATAAAATGTTTGTGTTGAAATGAAACCAAGTTTTTACATCTGAATGATTTCTGTAAAAAGTGAAGAGAAAAATAGTATCAGAACGAACTATTTTTGGCGCAAGGCTGTAATGCCAAGGGTCAAGCCTATTACGCATTCATTGCGAACTGTGCCAGAGTCAATACTACTGACTCGGGTTTACAGAATGCATTTCTTGTTGCTTTTCATGCATTGTTAGTGGCTGAAAAGCGTGGCATTACACAATGAGCAAGTCATTAGTTGGAGTCATGCTACTGTTACTGATCAAATGAAGAACGCAGGGCATCTTCGAACACGAAAACTGTACGTCCAGAATCGTT